>RHLP01000513.1:0-20519 GCA_003719405.1 Aspergillus incahuasiensis
ATGGAACAGCACGACCCGTGGATGTGGTGATTTGCTCCACCGGCGCAAACGTCGACCACTGTCCGCCCTTCAGCATCATCGCCAACGGGCTCGACCTAAAGACCGCCTGGACACACGACGGCCACTTCGGCTTCCCGTACAACTACCTCGGCATCGCAACCCCGGGCTTCCCCAACCTCCTCTGGATCGGCGGCCCCAACGCAACAGGCCACGGCGGGAGCGTGCCGAACAGCATCGAGAACCAAATCACTTACATCGCGAAGATCATCCGGAAGGTCCGATCACAGGGGATCAAATGCATCGCGCCTAGCAAGGCCGCAACCGACGACTTCCTCGAGTACAGCGATGCGTTTTTCCCGCGCACCGTGTGGACGGAGAACTGCTCCTCGTGGTACAACGGGGGCCGGCCGGGCGCGCGCATCCACGGCCTGTTTCCCGCCAGTGCGGCGAGTCTGAACTATATCCGCCGGGATCCGAGATGGGAGGACTTTGAGTATGAGCATGTGAATCCGAGTGGGAACCGGTTTGGCTGGATTGGGAATGGCTGGACGAGGAGGGAGATGGACGAGGCGGAGGATTTGACGGGGCATCTGAAACGGCCCGGGGATATTGATTTGAGGACGTATTTGGAGACCTTGGTTGATGTTTGATGGGTATAACCTAGATTATAGATCGAGTTCATAACATGCATTTCGTGCCACTGGCATGATACCCTACTCTACCTACCTTCTAGATACCAAGCCCTTGAGCTTGAGCATTGACCAGATGCACGAGATACCAGTAAATGCCTAGGTATCTAATCTTGAGACCAGCTTTTGTTCTAGCCCTTGCATCTTCAGATATGATTTGCTGATGATCCTGTTGTATGCACCTCTACTACCAACTCCAAATAGCACCACAAACAGCCACACATGGTCGGTCCCGGCGCCTCGCCGAGGTAATTGACCTCGAATACAGTATAACCCGCATCATACCCCTCGTCCATTGCTAGTATGGCAGACAAGGGGCAGTGTAAGGCGACATTGTTGCAGTGATGGCGTTATTGCTTAGCCGGAAATGTGCCCAATTTTTGGCACAGTCTAGTCGTAATCGTGACGCTGCATGTCATCTTAATATGCTGATTGATAAGCAAGACCGGTGAAATTGCTCCAGTGGCTATGGACACTGTGATTCTGGGTTGCTAGGTGGTTGTGGTTAGGGCTTTGTACTATGAGGGGTCAGAGCCAGCGGTAATAGGAAACGGAGCGCGAAAATATATAGTAACAACAGATAAACACAAATCAATTCTACCCAACCGCTCTTTATCATAACCATTTTATCCATCAAACAATGATAAGACATGATCAGTCCAGTAAACCATCTAGTCTAAAGAGACGACAATCCTCTTCCCACTCACATCCCCCCTCTTCAGCATCTCCAGCGCTTCATTTACCCCCTCCAAACCCCCATCCGCCCTTACAATCTCTGGTAACTCCAATGTGCCGGACTCAATTAGTCCCTCAAGCCAAACCACCATCGCCTCGCCGACCTCCGGACACAAATGGAAGAGTTTTATCGGGACGGTATGGTACAGAATCCTCTCATCTCGGTCTGCAGCAGACGGCAGGCCCGTCAGACCTAGTAAATGTGCATGGCTCCCGTTCTCCGCAATAGTCGGATCCAGTGTAGACTGCAGTAGCGTCGCCGTCTCTTTACCGACAATGTCGACGGCATAGCGCAGTTTGTTGCTCGTCACGCCCTTTATGATCTGCACTGCGCGAGCAGTATCGTGGCGGTCGATGAGGATATCCGCGCCCGCGGCGTGGAGCTTCGAGCCGTGCCGGGCGATGTCGGCGACGGCGATGGTCTTCAGTCCTGCAAGGTGCGCGAGTTGGATCGTTAGGAGTCCCGTTGTTGTCGATGCTGCTATATTGTCAGTCACAAGCCCCGTCAGCAGTAGGATAATGACGGGATGCACATACCACCCCAGATAGCAATCCACTCCCCAGCCTTGGGCCTCTCAACAACATCCCGACTCGCAAAGCACTCATCCCGTACATCTGTCGGTATTGTTCCCTTATCAATCCTGCTCAAAATACTGGGTAGGTTTGGCCCAGCGCACTGCTGTATGGCACTAAAGTCCACGCCTAGCGATACACCTAGCGCCAGCACGCAAGCCACGAACGCAACGCCCACCGATGCCGCGGCAAGTGTATGGTCCGGAGATGGGATCCGCGCGGCGTTGTAGTGCGTTGCAACGGCGTACTCCTGGAACGCGGCCTTGCGGATGTCGCGGTAGTCGGTTGACGGGACGAGCACGAGGTCGCCCTTGCGGAGGCGCGAGGTGTGTGCCGCTGCGGAGGGAGAGGTCTCGACAACGATGCCCGCGAGGTCGCGCCCGTTGACCCACGGGAGGGAGGGGAGGCCGAAGTTGTATGCGCTGGGGGTTGTCAAGACTCGCCATAGGGGGAGGGTTTAGATAACGTACGGGCCCTTCCAGTCAACGGGGTTCAACCCGATTGCGATCGTCTTGATCAAGATCTCGTCTTCATGGAGAATTGATGGAATGGCATGGTCGGTGACCAAGGCGTAGGGCTGCTGGGCGGCGTGGACGAGGAGGGCGCGCTGCGTTGCACTTGGGGGTTGCGGTTGTGTTGCTGTCGGTGCTAGGTGGATCGATGTAGGTGTGTGTGTATGTTGTGGACTCGACACATTCTCTTGTTGCTTGAAAGTGTACTTCTCATATTCATAGACCGTTGGGTGCTTCCCGTCGAGGGTCGCTGTGAGGGTCGTTATCGTCGTCATGGTGCAGGGGTTGATGAGGGGGGAACGCAGAAAGCAAATGCGGTGGCTATATTTACAGAACTAGACTGAACTCTGAAAATAGGTGGACATGGACAGCAGCAAATCTCCCAAGCAGATCAAGGCGCGGCTTGCGTGCTCTGCGCCATCGGAGATATGGATGCAGGCGGCTTCTCGCACGAGAGCGTAAGATACAGACGGTAGAAAGTGCTTGGTAATTTGCAATGCAGCCATCCAAGTAATCATGAGCAGCAGGGATAGGCAGCATCGCCATTGTGATGTGCTATCACGAAACGGCTTTGCCAATCGCGGGGTTGGATTGCGTGATGAAGGGCTATCTCGGCGTGGTTCGGGAGCCTTGGAGCGCGGAGTGGGATACCAGGACTGCGGAGTAGACTTGTAAGGAGTGCTTGCACTGCGTATTCAAAACCATAGAGTCGTCTACGCTCGTTGAAGTGTTTGATGGCCGGGGGTGTACTACCCCTAACTCAATAATCCCACTTGCCGTCACACTGTCATCGCGTGAGACACCACAGCTGAGTACAAGTGTGACCCAAATGACGTGCCTGATGTTATCAACTGCTGCATTTCTAAGCACCCCTTGGGACAATCTCGCTGCAGCCATGTAACCACCGGGTTGCCGCTCTGGACCTGTACCGGTACTCCAGCTTCATTCAACACCAGAGCAAGATGGAAGCAGAAACACAGCCGCTGCTGCAAGCACCTTACGAGTGTCGCGAAGACAGCGATGGCGATACACCTCAAGCTCATCCCCACGGCCGCGATGGCCTCCCTACCGCCGTGCCCGGCAAATACCTCAGCTGGACAAGCGCATACATCCTCGTCGTCTCGCGGGTGATCGGAAGCGGGATCTTCGCAACGCCAGGCTCGATCGTCAAGTCGTCAGGGAGTATCGGGCTATCGATGCTCCTATGGATCGGGGGCACGATCCTGGCCGCGTGCGGGATGGCCGTTGGGATGGAATACGGGTGCATGCTGCCTCGCTCGGGCGGCGACAAGGTGTATCTCGAGTACACGTATCCGCGGCCGCGCTTCCTTGCGTCAACGCTGGTCGCGGTGCAGGCAGTCCTGCTTGGCTTCACGGCGAGCAACTGCATCATCTTCGCCAAATACACCGTCTTCGCGTTTGGCGGCGAACCGACCGAGATCACGCATAAGCTTTTTGCTGCTGGGCTGCTAACGCTCATCACGATCGTGCATGGCTGTTTTCGACAAACGGGGATTTGGATTCAGAATTTATTGGGCTGGTTGAAAATCTTCCTGATCGGGTCGATTTCGTTGACGGGGATCTGGGTTATTTTACTACGGCCTGGTGGTGTTGGGAGCGGTGCTGGCGCTGCTGCTTTTGCTCGGAAGAGCGACCCGATGGCGTGGGATACCCTCTGGGAGGGCTCGAACTGGAGCTGGAATCTCCTCTCGACCTCGCTGTTTAAGGTGATGTATTCGTATGCGGGTCTGAGCAACGTCAACAATGTCCTGAGCGAAGTGCGCGATCCTATTCGGACGATCAAGACGGTCTGCCCAGCTGCCCTGCTTACCTCAGGGCTGCTATACCTGCTCGCGAATGCTTCATACTTCCTCGTGGTGCCGCTGGACGAGATCAAGCAGAGCGGGGAACTCGTAGCAGCGCTGCTCTTCGATCGACTATTTGGGCTGCAGGTTGGAGGAACCCTATTTCCTCTGGCCATCGCTATCTCTGCGGCGGGCAATGTGATGGTGGTGACATTTGCGCTGGTGAACCCCCCCCCTTAACATCCATTGACATTCATCTCTAACCCATCGCCAGGCCCGCGTCAACCAAGAGATAGCGAGACAGGGCTTCCTCCCTTGGGGCGACCTCCTTTCATCGTCGAGACCCTTTGGCACGCCTCTCTGGGGGTTGATAGTGCACTACATCCCATCGCTTCTGGTAATCACGCTCCCACCACAAGGCGACGTCTACAACTTCATCCTAGACGTCGAAGGGTACCCGGGAACAATCTTCGGGCTGGCAGTGACAGTCGGCCTACTGATCTTGCGGTATCACGAACCGTATCTCCCGCGACCATTCAAGGCATGGCTCCCCGCTGTTTGGCTGCGCATTGCAGTTTCGTTCGCGCTGTTAGTTGCACCGTTTATCCCGCCGCCTGGGAGAAAGGGGGATGTTGAGTTTTTCTATGCGACGTATGCAATTGTTGGAACGGGGGTGTATGTTGCCACCATCTGTCACTTGGATTTGAATTGAAAATAGCTAACTAGGGATCCAGGATTGTATTCGGCGTGCTCTACTGGTATGTCTGGACAGTGTTGCTGCCGAGGTGGGGAGGGTATAGCCTTGAGGAGGAGGAGAAGGTGCTGGATGATGGAACGGCTGTCAAGAGGCTGGTCAGGGTTTTCGAGAGCTTTTGAAAGACTAGTAATTCATCCATCTTGGTGATTTATGATTTCAATATCTAGATATATCAAATATACTACATGATAGTCTAGGCTGATCACATCAAGGGTATGTAAGGTAACTTTGACATACGTACGATGTGCCGTCTACATATCTCGAATCCGTCTGACAATAGACCTTCTGTTTCAAGGTGGCTTAATGAAGCTTGAATATGTGCTTCCAATATTGCAAGATCGGAATAAATGATGTCCATCCCCGGAGACATCCCCCATCGCTTAGAAATCAACCACCCCGTCCTATCATATGCGTACCAAGCATCTACCACTTTATCCCTGATCACCGCGTCGTAAAATGCCGTGTATCCAATGAACAGACATCCGATTTATCAGCACAACTGCAAGGCGTCACATTGACGATTGCGTGCTGGTCTGACAAATTGGCAATGCACAACCCCTCTTCTATACCTACTACATATAGCCCTCGAGCTCCTTCGGCATCACCATCATCGCCAGATCCCAGTTCTGCATCACATCTACATCTATCGTTCGATTACAACAGCCTGCCTAATTCAACATGGCTTCCGCCACCGTCCTCCCCTTGCAAGCCCACGACCCAGCCCCAGTGACAGCCCCCTCGCTACAGGCATCAAGCAGCAAGCCGCGCCACGTCAACACCACACTCAACTTCTTCAAAGACCACGAAGACGGCTCTGGCCCAACACCAAACTACGTCGGCGACACTGAGGCCTACCGCAAGCAGCCGATCGAGACAATCCCCGTCACCATCACCGACGTCAGCGGCCACGAGCTCGACTACACGCTCGACGGCAACGGGTTCCAGTACTACTACCACAAGAGCACAGAAAAGGACTTCGTCGACGACGATAATATCAAGCGGGAATACTATCCGGAGGTGGAGCAGTTGTTGAAGGATGCGTGAGTTTCCGCCAGCGCAGCTATCAGTTGATCGTGTTGTAGGCCTGGAAGGATAGCTCACGATCGTTGTTGTGACTCTAGAACCGGCGCCTCAAGAGTATTCATTTTCGACCACACAGTCCGCCGGCAGTCGCAAGACGACCGCACAAGCACCGTCCAGCTCCGCGGCCCCGTGCAGCGCGTTCACATCGACCAGTCCTACAGCGCATCCAAGAGCCGCGTTTCGCACCACCTGCCCGATGAAGCCGAGCACCTCCTGAAAAGCCGATTCCAGATCATCAACGTCTGGCGGCCGATCAAGACAATCTTGAAGGACCCGCTGGCCGTCGCGGACGGTAGCACCGTGCCGGACAGCGACCTGGTGCCCATCAAGCTGATCTATCCCAACCGCGAGGGCGAGACGTACGGGGTGCGCGCAAACCCGGATGTCAAGTGGTACTACCGCTTCGCGCAGCCGCCGGAGCTGGTGACGCTGATCAAGTGCTTCGATTCGAAGCTTGATGGGCGCGTGAGACGGGTGCCGCATAGCGCCTTTGTTAACCCAGAGACGGTGGATGAGCAGCCCAGGGAGAGTATTGAGGTGCGCACGTTGGTCTTTTATGAGAATGATACTGCTGAGTAGGCGGTAATCCTTCTTCGAGAAAGGGCTGGCTATCTGGTTGGTAGCACATTGTGTGTTTATACCGTAGTGTCGGTTGTTGGCGTAGCTCCAGATTGATATGATATGAGACCACGTAATGAATTATGCTGTTCAATTCGCACTACTTCTGACCAAGACAATCCCATAAGCCAGCATAAAGGATTGTATTTTTCGTTTGAAAAAAGTGTCTGTATGTGACTTTGTTGGACGCCTCCAATCCGTAAGCTTGGCTAGCTTGAATGCCGTGCGAGCACGCCACTATAAGCCGGAAATGCAACATTTCTAACCACCAACAGGTATAGCAGCCAAGATGTGGATAGGTAATCTAGATCTGGATCGTAAAGATTGACAAAAGGCCTCGACAAATGCCGACTGTCATACAACAAGCATGTCCGAGACCTATATCTAGATCTTGCCGCCCTAGGGCAAAATTTGAGCAATTGAATCTAGCTTGATAATTTTCACAAGACAATCAACCCCTAACCCCATCCAAGCGGACAGCCAAAATGGCAGCAGGGAAGGATTTCACTACTGACGAAGAAGTCGCAAACTCCGACTCCAACACCATATCCGCGAAACATCCAGGTACAGCACCCATCCCTCCTCTACTGCACTCTATCATCCGCTCACTAGTGCAGTAAAATGGTACCGCTCAACGTACTACAACGCCCTGGTCCTGGGCATGTGCAATTTCCTCGCACCGGGAATCTGGGGCGCCATGAACTCGCTCGGCGGGGGCGGCGCGTCCAAGCCCTACGTCGTGAACACAGCCAACGCACTGACCTTCTGCCTGATGGTGGTCTCGTGCTTCCTGGGCAGCGTAGTCGTCAAATTTGTCGGCATTAAATGGACGCTCATCATCGGGACGATGGGCTACGCGCCCTACGCGGCAGGCATCTACACGCAGGTGCGGTATGACAGCGACTGGCTCACACTATTCGGGGCCGCGCTGTGCGGGATCTCAGCGGGACTGTTCTGGATGGCCGAGAGCGCGATTGCGCTTTCGTACCCGGAGCCGCGCAATCAAGGGCGCTTTCTCGGCTTCTGGCTCAGTTTCCGCGTGCTCGGCCAGATCGTTGGCGGCGCCATCAACATCGGCGTGAACGTCCACCGCAGCACGGCCGGCAGCGTCAGCTATGTTGTCTACTACATTTTTATCGCCCTGCAGGCCCTCGGCCCGTTCTGCGGCTTGCTCCTGACACGCCCGGACAATGTCCAGCGGACCGACGGGGTGCGCGTCAAGCTGCGGATCGCAAACGATGTCTGGTTTGAGATTAGGGCCATGGGCAAGCTGCTCGTCAGCAAGCACTTTGCCCTGATTATCCCGCTCATTTGGCAGGCGACGTTTAGCGAGGCTGTCATGTTCACGTACAACTCGCTGTGGTTTTCCGTGCGGGCGCGCGCGCTGGGCTCGTTCGTGTCTGGTATCATGGCGATTATCTCAGGGAATTTGCTTGGTGCGTTTTTGGACAGCAAGGTCTCGCTGAAGCTACGGAGCCGTGTAGGGTTCCTTGTTGTGCTGGGCCTCCAGGGGGCCTGGTGGGTTTGGGGCACGGTTGTGGTTACGGATTTCCACAAGACAAAGCCCGTCTTTGACTGGAGCGACTCGGGTTTTGGGAGGGGGTTTCCCCTGTACCTGTTCTGGGTTGTTGGGTTTCAGCTGAACTATATGTTTTTGTAAGTTCATGTTCTTCGAGCTTGGCCCGTTATATGAACTGATTGCTGACCGGCGGGTCTTAGGTACTTTGTCGTCGGGAACCTGGCAAACGATGAAGAGGAAGTCGTCCGGATTGCGAGTCTGCTCAGAGACATGGAGTCCGCCTCGCAGGCTGTTTCGGTAAGCTTTTATAATTGGCTTTGCGCACACGACTGCAGCGAAACTAACGGGCGCGGATAGTACGGACTCAGCAGTGTCTCCATCATGGCATCTGTCGGGAGCATCTATCTCAACTTTGGGCTATGGGCGATTGCCCTCTTTCCTGCATGGCTGGTCATCAAGGAGATTGGCGTGTCCCTGGGCGACAAGAAGGTGGAGAGGGAGGCCAGGACGGTGAGCGAGGTGAGTGCTGCTACGGCGCATTGATATCCGTAATAGTAGGGTATCTCCTGCGACATATTCGGAGAGAGTGAGGGAGGGAGAAGGGGGCAGCGGATTTTGGTGGGCAGTTAAATGTGCAATAGAAGGCCAAGGTTGATAGTGGCAATCAAATCACCAAGCTTAAGAAATACATAGCTGCGAGAGTCAAAATCTGTATGGCTTTTAGCAAACAGCCGGCCGATGACCAAGAGTCTAATCCATCCACATTAGCAATGCTGGAAGCATGCGGAACAAGCTCATCAGGGTGCACCAGATTTTCGGTGTAAATAATCTTATTATAAGTGGCAACAAAGGGCTTGGGCATCTTTTGGTCGCCGAGTCCATAGACCACGAGGCCTGATTCGCGCATACAAGTAAAGTCACTGTCACTAGAGACAAGGTTCCTGTAAAACGCAAGTATGCGTAATTTCTAGAGACAAGGTTCCTGTAAAACGCAAGTACGCGCAAGGAAATTACGCATCATCAATAGTACACCGGATATAGTAGTATTAGCTCAAGATTTCTTGAAGAAACGAGGACAGCTTTCGGACAATATAGCAATGTACCCGGGGCGTTGAGTCCAGCTGTCTTCCTGCTAAAATCCACTGGGCGACTAGAGGGGGACTATTCTCAGTTTATGAATGATTTTTTTGTAGCCCTATCTCGGAGAACTTGATGGAGTATCCGCTCACTGGCATGAATATTCCGTGCGGCAGGATGCTCCCGGCAAGAGAGCACCAGACTCCCGTTGCATGGGGAGCCTGATAAAGGCTGTTCAATTCTACTGCCAAACAGACGAATGCCACCTCGGAGCTAGATCATGGGGACCTTTCAAACCCAACCCGATTATACTCGGTTCAAGTGGCAAGCGAGGTTTGAGCAGACTGTTACTTATGGCTTATCTATAGCATCTTGTTCTAAGCAATATATAACCTGTTAGAGTCTGAGACGTAACATGAGTAGGTATGAAAGAGAGCATGACAAGATTTATTTCAGGCGGAATATCAGCCTGAGATGGCTCTTTTGGATAATTCACAGGATGTAGATATTAAAGTTCAACGTAGTTTTGATGCAACAGGACCAGAAATACGAGGCGATGGAACAAGACCTAGAGCTTCGAGATCTCCGTGAACCGATTATACAGCTCCTCCTTCCATTCCACAGGACCTAGTTCTTCTATCCGCGCGATGAACCTTGTCTGGAAAGAGGTCAAATGCCGCCACTCCGCCTGCTCCTCCGTGCGCCAGAAATGCGGCCAAAGGAGTAACTGGACTTGTTTCCCATGCAGAACTTCCGGCTGTGTTGCCCACTGCCAAACGGGGATGTGCGTCTGTAGGTGCTCCTTTAGTGGAACACCAGGCCCCAGGACTGGTGGGCGAATACCAATCATTTTCTTCACGGCGGACTGCACAGATTCGTCTACGGGCGCGGGAAAGTACACCCAGAAGATCTGATTAAAGGGATTCTGCAAGCTTGAGAACCAGGTTGCGAAGCCGTATATTGTTTCGTGCGTGCTGAGAGGGGTAACTCCTTCAGCCTGAAGACTCTCGCGGTAGAGTTGGGCCGAGGAGGAGGCCTCGAACTCGCGGAGTTCGGATGTTGTGTTCCATACTACGAGTAAAATGGTTAGCTCTAAATAACCGGATAATGGAGAGCTGTTCTCACACGTTACAAGAAATACTACGTCGGGATTGTCCTGGACTCTGGCCCAGACTGTTCCGTAGTGGCCGACGGCGTGGACAAGGGGCTGGAAAAGCCTATCCCAGTATTCAGGATTCAGTGTTTTACCCCAGGGAGCTTGAAGCTTTGTCCAGACAATAGTCTCGGGGTCGTCTGGGGGGTGGGTTGTTGGCTTTGCCATGTCAACGTTGTCCTCGACACCTTCAGCCATGGTGGGGTGGTGGTGTTGTTACTCATGGAGTGCTGGGAAGTAACGGATATATATAGTGAATAATTACGCAGAAGCCGCTTACTAAGGTATGGTACAGTAAGATAAACCTGGTACAAAATCTGAGAAGTTCACAAGAGTACATCCACCAGGTGATGGTGGTGATGTTGTTAATGGGATGTATCACAAATCCTTTCAGGGTTGGACTGTGCCCCTATACAGTCAGCGAAGTGAATATAGCTAAATGTGACAGTTGGCTTAACCAAGAACGCAACAGCAATAACTGCAATCACAGGTCCATGTACAAGCACTTTGTTAGCAGGGAATAGCACAGTATTGCATGATACTAACCTATCATTCCACCCAAATCCCAATGCGACAAGTTGACCAGCGACACGGAGAAACTGCTATAACAGACATAAAGACGCCAACAAGCATGAGTACTGGGAAGAATCATTGTCGATCGTGACTGGGTAGTCGCATATTGTGTAGAGAGCCCGCTCAGATACTAAGAAGGGTGGCAAGTTAGATTATGCAAGGATGGCAGAGAGTGACATGTATACGAAGATTATCTGTGATAGTGCAATCCTGTAACCTGCATAGTTGGGTCTCGCAAATCTAAGGTCATCGTGGTGTATGGGAATTAGATGGGCCATGGGATGATTCATCAATCAAACAGGTACAAAATACCCGGCAAGGTGCTGTAAATGGTCCGTCGAGTGGGACCTGAGTCAGTGCTAGATACGCTGTTGAGTGGGATGCTCTACATTTTCTGTTGGAAGTGTAAACAAAATTTGGCTTCAAAAGCGTGTCCTGCATGGCTCTATACACCGTACCCGTCCATTCCCTCATCCGAAGGCGTAGGGGGCATAATGATACTTGAAGATCGCCGTCCCTCGAGTAAATAAAGACCCTAGTCCTAAATATCTAGCCCCGGACACTGCTCGCTTGTCTCTGCGGTGATGACATCATATGGAGAGGGGTCTGTCCAGATGATATCGTATCTATCACACCCCATCATTAACTCGAATACCATATCCCCAGTGCAGAAAAGGCTTACCGGTCGCTCGGATACTCCGGCGCATCATCATCGCCCAGCTCCTCAATGATATCCGTCAGCGCATCGTGCTCCCAGCAGATCAGAACATTCCCCTCGCCGTCATAGTTCTTAACAGCCTTCTTCACGCACTCGGGATCATCGCGATCGCACGACGTGTCGACCGTGAGGCCCAGGTCTTCTGAGAGAGGGAGGACTGTCTCGTATGGGCGCGCGCGTTTACCATCTGGCCGTGTAAGCACGGGGGGCTGTTGGAGAGGGGTGGCCACTTACTGGACTTTGGCGTCATGGCCATGATATACCCAATGTCGTAGCCCGACGAGGCGCCGAACACTTGACGTAGACACTGTGCGCGGTCTTCGCCTTGAGTACTTAGCCCGTTTCCGCCATCCGCGGGCTTCTCGCCGTGGCGGATGAGGTAGACGGTGGGCTTTGCGGCGGCAATGGTGCATGTCGCGGCGAGGAGAGCGAGGAAGAAGGTTCTAGAATGCATATTTGGTAATGATGATTGTGCTAACAGATACTCTTTCCTGCTACCAGATTTCAGGTATCCTTTATACTTTTTCGGCCGCTCAACAGTCCAACGGGGTGACTCTCGCATGTAACGCTGTCTGCAATGCTGGCGACAGATGCAGTGCAGTAATTGGCTGGCTTTGGCACGTGGGGGGATGAATCGATGATCTTCTTCAGCCGAGGGCTGTTTCTCCACTTCTTTGGCAGTTGGATCGGGGCGTGTTTGCTTATCGAGACCGGTTTGGCTGGTGGTGGGCGTGTTGCGTGGTGTCCTGCAGTCTCTTGCAGCTGTTCAGGGGCACGAGGACCTTGTGGATCACCAAGACCGCCACTGGGAAGCGTTGTCCCGTCAACGACGCTAAGCACATCGTGATCCATCAAGTGCCCAATTGCCGTGATGATCCGATAGCCCCGATGAACGCTATCCCAGGCTTGTTCCTTTGCTTTCAACTCTGCCTTCAGTCGATGCTGGGAGTCGTCCCCTGGTTGCGCTTGGTTCCTGCATTTTTGGTGACTGTGAGAACGCTTTGCAGTCATTATCCCACCATCGGAATGAGTGGAGAATTCAGGATCTCTATCTACGGTCTCACAGCCTGTATTGTGCATGAATCGATGCTGTGATCTACGACATCGGTCCGGCCCTCCCGTGACCCCGGACGGCGAGCCTCAATCATGTCGCCTACAAGCCCTAGGAAGTTCAATCCGGTGCTGTGACTTATTACATGGGATAAGATGAGTTTTCGTCCATTTGCCTTCATCCATCAGGCGACAAGAGGCGTCGCTCAACAGGTCTATGTTGAAGGAATTCAGGATCCTTTGTCGCTTGACAGCATCTCAGTGATACTATCAAGGAAGGCGGATACGGATTCAGGATAGCCAGGGTAAGACTCTTCGTTTGATGTCTGTTAGTCTGGTCCCATGGAAAGAGTACCATGGTTCAATCACTTCATAAGATGCTACTAAAGCTAGACATTAAATGTCATTGCTGCGTACCTATTTTACGTACTTCAGCATCACCTAGACACTCAGCAGAGTCGCCGCCCGGCGCAACAAATCAAAGCAGAGCAGATTCCCAGTCCACCAGCAAATGCCCCTCAGCTGCGACCACTTGGGGTGATCAACGCTGATATAAACAACGGCGTACGCAAAGCGCGCGACTGTATACCCAACAACAGCACGATTGACCAGCGCCCTCTCCACACCCGCCGTAGTGGCCAGCGACACCGCACCCACCAGCAGCGTAAAGTTCTCAACGGCGTTCGCGTGGGCGCTCTCGTTGCGCTTGATCATGTCGAGTGTCTTCTGCGAGATTTTGCCCGATCGCACCGCGGCATCGCCGTATTTGGCCAGGTCCTCGCGCGGCGAGACGTTGTGGTCGATCCCGTAGTATTGCTTGATGGTGCGGCTGGAGAGGAGCCCGTAGGCGAAGAAGAAGTTAAAGATCAGGGCGGCGGGGCCTAGGTTTGGAATGGTTTGGCCCGGTAGGACCGGGGAGAGGCCGAGGGTTGCGAGCGACATTTTGGATGCGTAGTTGGTGTTGAGTTGGAGAAGGCTGACGTGGGCTGACTCGGCTTTTATACCAGCCACCGTCCGATCGCGGATTCGAAGGATTTCAGCTCATGGGGGCTGGGAAACGGCGAGCAGGGTTGGTAGTCATTCTAGGTAGACATTCTTCTCTTCTTCTCTTTTCTATCAGTAACTGACCCCTTGCGTGCTTCTCCGTCAAGCACTTGGTCCCTGAACGAGCTTTCCGTATGAACCCGGATGATTCCGAACCATCCCGACTCTGGTTCCTCTCATTCTGTCAATATATATATCCGTCCCACCACCCTGATTTTGCTATTAGCAAGTTGTCACTCCCTCTTCAATTGCACTCAATGTATCTTAACTCTTGGCTGGAGCAAGCAAGATCTTGCAATGATTTTGCTCGGGAGCTCTCATCAGGAAATCATTTATACAAGGAGTTGAGAGATCTGAATCGGCAATTACCGCAGCCTTGTGGTGGGCGTTTGGTGCCTCAGGCATTTACCACCGTAGCGAGCAGTCACGTGGTCCACCACCATCTTCCCGAGATAGAGAATAAACAGCGTCTCTCTTCATGCAGTCAGTAATCATCAAATGCTCCGAGATTTCTGCCTTGAAATCACCGTCCTCATGTATGATTATCCGCCTGAGATGATTCCGGAACAAGAAACGGCCTTCTTGCGAGTGTTGTTCGCTTCGAGCTCTTCGGCGATGACAGCCCGTCTATCGCCATGCACCACCCCAATTACAAGTCCGATGGCATGACGCGACCCTAGCACCGATCAGGCAGGTCCGGTGGCCTCCGATAAGCAAGAGTTGGAGAAGATGCGCAAAGCTTGGTGCAGATCAAGCCTTTCGCCTAGCGAGGTAGCATTGCTTATCTGCAGCTTCTCCACTGCGCATCCCAGCCATCGCCGCCATTGGCCTCTACGCCGTTTAATCTAAAGATCTTCGCCGTTCCTGTCGCAAACCGACAAGGAAAATTACCGGCCTCTGTAACCTCAATATGATCGCCCATGGCTATAGGTCCGGGGGTAGTTTTGGTCATGCATCGCTCCACAGCGTCCGTGGGTTGCACGACTTATAAACCGCCTGATGCCCCTGGTGAGAGAGTGTCAATAATCCCATTGTCTTGAGCATCTCGCGATGAGGCTGGATAGCATTTTGTCAACGGCCGCTGTGGCTCTTTCGCTCGGCGCAGAGCATGTATCGGCTTCGTCTCCTCATGGCCGGTTTGGCCAGCGAGCGCGCGATAGTGTCAATATCGCAAAGCGCGCTTCTCACCTCCACAATGCCACTGCGACTGGGAAGCATCCGAAGGAAGACTTTCGGTTTCTGAACAACAATACTGCTCGTACGTCCCTGTGCTCGCTGTTTCACCTTTTGCCTGCATTGACAACCCTCGTGTATAGCCTACCTCGTCGACCACCTCCCCGACGTGCACTTTGACCTCGGCGAGCTCTACTCTGGTCTCGTCCCCATCGAGAAGGGCAACAACAGCCGGGCGCTCTTCTTTGCCTTCCAGCCTAAGCTTGGAGAGCCCGTTGACGAGGTGACTATCTGGCTCAACGGTGGCCCGGGATGTAGTTCGCTGGAGGGATTCTTCCAGGAGAACGGACGCTTCCTTTGGCAGCCTGGAACCTGGGCGCCGGTTGAGAACCCGTACTCCTGGGTGAACTTGACCAACGTTCTTTGGTATGTGTTCTGCGGCACATTCTTCTCAACACTCTAACATGCTGCAGGGTTGACCAGCCCGTCGGAACCGGATTTGCGGTTGGAACACCGACTGCCATCTCGCAGGAAGAGACCGCCGAGGAATTCGTCAAGTTTTTCAAGAACTGGCAGGAAGTGTTTGGGATCAAGAACTTCAAAATCTATGTCACCGGCGAGAGTTATGCTGGAAGATATGTGCCCTATATCTCCGCGGCTATCCTCGACCAGAATGACACCGAATACTATGATCTGAACGGTCCGTTCTCCATCACTGAGTTCACGGCATTTGCTAATAGGCTTGCAGGAGCTCTCGTGTACGACCCTTGCATTGGACAGCACGACGTCGTGCAGGAACAAATCCCCGCAGTCCCCTTCGTGCAACAGAACGCGAATCTGTTCAACTTCAACGCCTCCTTCATGGCCGAGCTCGAAGAACTGCACCAACAGTGCGGCTACGCCGACTTCATCGACGAGTACCTGACCTTCCCGGCCTCGGGCGTTCAACCCGTCAAATACTTCAACTACAGCTCCGAGGCCGACCTCGAATGCGACGTCTTCGACCTCATCAACAACGAGGCTTTCGCGTCAAACACCTGCTTCGATATCTACGAGGTCAACCTCATGTGCCCCCTGCAATGGGACGTCCTCGCCTTCCCCACCGAGCTCACGTACCAGCCTGACGGCGCGCCGGCCGTGTACTTTGACCGCGCCGATGTCAAGCGCGCCATGCACGCGCCCAACATCGAGTGGAGCATCTGCAGCAACCAGGCTGTCTTTGTCGGCGGCGATGCAGGACCCGAGTCCGAGGGTGATATTTCCGCCAACCCAATCGAGCATGTTCTGCCGCAGGTCATTGAGGCTACGAACCGCGTGCTGGTTGGCAATGGGGACTTCGATATGATCATCATCACGAACGGCACTCTGCTGAGTATCCAGAACATGACCTGGAACGGCCAGCTGGGTTTCGAGGAACGCCCGTCCGAGCCGATCTACCTCGGTGCTGAGCTGCCGGACCTCGAGTGGGCGGAGGTTCGCGTCGCCAATGGGCTTGAGGTCGACCAGCCGCAGGGAACTATGGGGATTCAGCACTTTGAGCGTGGACTCATGTGGGCGGAGACCTACCAGAGCGGGCACATGACGCCCGAGTATCAGCCTCGCGTGGCCTATCGCCATCTGGAGTGGTTGTTGGGTCGGGTTGAGAAGCTGTAAGCATTTACCCTTTATTTAACTATAGATCTATAGTATGATAGTATGATCGTATGATAGTATGATAGTATGAAATGAACTCAACCTCTGTTGAATGCCTAGACTGTCGGTGAGAGTTCGGGATCTCTCGGAAACGGCCTCGGAACCATCCGGATCGACAAATCTTCGATGGGCTTGTTCGAGCCCGTCGGTGAGATTTGTCCATTTTCCGATTAAACCCTCGTTGACTCCGTAGGCTACATGCAAAAGACTTCGAATCTATCTAAGGTATATCTCCTTGCCATTGTTCGCGGCTCTATTCGGCGTTGATGCTCGATGACACGAGGGGGACGGCGCGCGACACGAGTGCGTGAAAATATATATAATCGGACTGAACTCACACCACCCAACTGATGCGATCGGAATTGATAATACAATCCATCAATCTACAGGCTACACAGGACCGATAATTATGGAGAGTATCTGAGTGCTTTGCCACACTGGATTATTTGCATAAACTAAACAACATAGCCTCCCATGGTATCATAGCCACGCCAGGCTCATTAGGTATATCTATACAAGAAGACCGCTGTACAATGCAAGGGAATAATTACAGAGAATGAAGACCAGACTTAGGCACCGCTAAGCAGGAGTCGGAGGAGAGGAACAGGAAGAGAGAGGAGCAGTGTCTTTTCTGCGGCGGACGGTCAGTTTCGTCGTCAGGGGCGGTAGTTGGAAGCGTCCCCAGCCTGCACGCTATTAGTACTGATCACGATCACAATAGCAGGGTTGGCAAAAACGTACGGTGAATTTTGGGCCGTGTATCAAAGGGTTTGATTTCGTATTTGAGCAGCATCTCGGCGATGAGCAGTTTGAACATGTGAGAGAAGATCCACCGGCCAGGGCATTGGCGGCGGCCGTGGCCGAAGACCACGTAGGACTCGCTGGTGTTCGTCATGGCGCTCTCGCGGAGCTCGGAAGGAGTGGCGTTGGGTTTGTAGAAGCGGTAAGGATTGTATTCGTCCGGGTTGAGGTAGAGGTCGCTGTCGCGGTGGACGGCGTATTGGGGGATGCCGATCTTGGTTCCGTATGGCAGGAACAGACCGTTAGGGAGTGTGGCACCCTTTGGTGCGACGACCTGCAATAGTTAGTTGGCGAGTCTGCGGAATCAAAGGGCAGGCTATGCATACCATTCGGGTGGGAGAAAGAGCGTTGATGCCGTTGAAGCGGAGACTCTCCTTGATGGAGCTGTCGAGCAATGAAGCCTGTTCCAGCTCGGCGGCGGTCCATTTACCGGATGAGCCGGAGGCGATGTTGTGGATTTCTTCTTGGAGCATGTCGAGCAGACCCTGTTCGCTGGGATGGCTGAGAATGTCGAGCAGGGCGCTTGTTGCAGAGATGCCGCTGGTGTGGACGCCGGGGAAGTTGATCATGAAGATTCGGTATGCTAGCCACATGGTGTCGACCTCTACCGGCCATTTGCTGCGGAGCCCGGTGTTGATGAGCATATCTAGAAGGTTTCCCTGGAATCAGGTTAGAGGGGACGAGATACAGAGAGCAGTCGACCTACGTTGGTCTTAAGCTTTTCCTGGAGCGCAGCCTGGTCGGGTGCCTCGCGCTGTTCTTTAATGCGAGCTTCAATGAGAGGCTTCATGCGAGTATGGAAGACATGCTCCTGCCACCGATTGACAAGTCCGACAATGGGACCAACGATACTACCCCGGTTAGCGTAGAACGGCCCTTGAGGAGAAAGAAGCATACCAATGAAGAAATGAAGGAAAGGCTTTGATAACGTTGGAGCCCAAGACAATGGCATTGGAGCAGTTGGTCATGGCATTGAGCAGGCTTGAATCGTGGCTGTTTCCGGGTCCAATAGCGAGGACGTTGACCAGGCGGGCAGCCGACTTCTCCATTGCCGAGTATAGCGACACCTCAACCCAGTTATCCTCATCCTCGCCCCAGATATCCGACAGACAGGCGCGGGCTTCGGTGGCGAGGGCCTCGGCGACGGCATCGGACTTGAGGGTCTCGGTCAGGTCCTTGCTGACCAGCTTGACGAAGAAGTCGTACTTTTCGGCGAAGGCGAGCGGCCAGCTGGTGTACTTGAGCTGGAAGAATTCGGAGATGTGCGCCTTGAAGCTGTACTCGGACTCTTTGGCGAAAAGGACCAGGTTGGAGTGTTCTTTTGGCAGGACGACTTCATCGCCCTCGTTGACGCTGGGCATGACAAATGGCTGCTGGTTCTTCGAGTACTGCGCATTGCGTCAGCATTACAGGTAGCGCAGTAGAAGGTAATACTGACCTTCTCATACCCCTCCTGGATGAAGGCAATGGGATTGACGCCGATGAAGCGCTCGGTGGCGCGGCGCAGGAAGTTTTGCTTCTTGAGAATCCATGGGATGTCCTTGGGGACGGGCGAGGTCTCGAATAGCTTGACGACAATGCAAAGGAGTGTGCAGAGGATGCCGGTGACGGGCAACAGAGAGACATTGAACTCGAGCAGCATGATTGCTGTCGAACGCCCCCGAAGAGGAAGCAGGACGAATCGATAGAAGATCAGAGGACAAACGTCGATCTGCGGAGGATCATCGGCAGCTGGGGCCGTGCTGGGCTCAAATACCCAGAGTCTCCCTCATTCTCATGTCTTTGTCTAAATTTAACGGCGATGGAGAGGTCGAGCAGAGGGCGCTGCGGTGGTGAATCGGACTGCAATCCAGGTTGCAATTCCCCTGGCCCTGGGCAAACCAAGGTTGGATACCGACGGCGCGGAGCAGACACAGACGACAGGCCAATGGCAGCAGGGCCGGCCGAGGATGAGAGACGGTCGCGCAGCTGCAAGCGAAGGTAGCGAAGGGGAAGCGTGGGCGCCACGTTCCATGGCATACGCAGAGCTCCGGTGCAGCCGGATTCAAGATTGTTTTGAGTTTGCAGGGGGGCTGCCATTGGGACTGCAGAATGCTCCACTGACCTATAAATGTCTATAATTGGTTCAAATCAGAGGTGATGCTGTGCATTATACGAAACGGGTTAGGGCTGCCCCCGAGAGTCCGGGCGGATGGGTCTCGCTCTCCGTGGCATCCAATAGTGGACGCCACCATTTGTCACGGCTTTCTTGGATTCACCGTTCAGGTGGCTAGCACCGATCGCATCTCAGTAGTCTCTGAGATGTTGCGCAGCTCGATCAGATCCTGGGTGAAGTGACGGGGTGAAGTGACGGGGGTGAAGTGACAGGGAGGTAATATATAAAGTATACGACACCTGCTATACTACCTTAGGTATAAGCATAGTGCAACAGCAGCTGTGTAACAATCGGAGGTGTTCCACGCGTTCATGCCAGCCAAATCCTGATCTGTCGGACAATCTCGCCCCCCAAGCCACGGCGCAGTCACCATATGAACAGCGTTCCATGGCATGAGATGACTCGTCTTGGCTGTTTCTCCTTGGCTTTCTGCTGAGGCGAGGCAAGTGTCTTACCCCTTTGGTCGCAGTCCCACTGATCAGCGCCTTGGACGAGAACCTCCCCCTTTCTGTCTGCCCGTCGCTTGAGTTGCACAGCTTGCAGTCTCGACATGTTGCATCGCTGCTCTCAATAATTCCAATTATTCTTCCAGTCCCTGTGATCCTCGCCGGCTGCCTGCAAGACATGATCCCCTTTAAGACCATGCCGATGCCAGCTTAGACCGCAGGCAAGACCCCGTCGCGACCGAGCTGCTGCCATGCCTGTCCAGCGACGACTTCGCAAGTCTCCGCTCGAATGCGCCCAGTGTACCGAGGGCCAGATGGAGGTACTGCCCTATCAATGCCCATACCC
>RHLP01000514.1:0-52022 GCA_003719405.1 Aspergillus incahuasiensis
ATTATAGATAAGGGGAAGTACTAAAGGTGGGTGCCTAAAAGCCTTAGGTATCTACCTAACTAAATAAGTTATAAGACTAGAGAATAGTTTTTCTAATTCTAGAGGCATAAATCTCTTTAACTATCTCCTATATCTCTAGTTATAACACATACAATAATGAACCTCTACAGATATGCTATAGCAACCCCTAAACTATCCCTTATCTTCAGTAGAGTGTGCCTGGGCCAGCCAAGTCCCCCTGCATGCAGCTGCGCCCACCGTTCTCATTTTTGAGCCAGCCAGCCGGCCAGCTCTCGTATTCCGATGTCGTGCTGCGTATCTAGCCAGAATCCTCTCTGGATGGCGCGCAGCACAAGACCTCGACCCTCTTGTCTCGTCTAGGGCACTTGAGGAAACTCAAATGACCCGAAAGGATTCCGATGCCGGTTATATCAGTCGATCTTATACGCCTGGTCATCTCATCATCGTCTACTCCCGGAGTACACCCCCTTCAATCTTGCACCAGCCCCTGTGACTGCATCCACTCCCCCACCATCCCCGCGTAATCAGCAGGACCGTACGCCCGCGTCCATTCCCTCCACCACCCGCACACATCCAGCCATCCGCCCTTCCCCTTCACCTTTCTCCTCGCCTCGATCCCCAGATCGTCAAGCAACGCATCCACATACGGCAGGCTGTCAAACACCAGATCCCCATGACGCCCCGCCAGCCCGCCTGTCACGCGAGGCCGTCGGATAACCCCGTACACTCTGTCATGGATGGCCCTGGCCTGTAGTGTCCTTGCAAGCTCCGTGCTGTCATTGTTGTAAATATGCAGTTCTGCAATCCTGTCCCCGAACAGTGCAGTTATCCATAGCGCCTGGGCTTGTGCTACCAGCACGGCGTGGATGGAGGCGCACATCCCGATGAAGGCGAGGTTCTTGCGGTGGACGAATTGTTTCTCTGTTGGGAGAATGCCGCGGTATAGGTGTGGAAAGCTGCAGTTCGAGTCGTCGGATGGTTTTGGTGGTGCGTCGTGCAGCGCAGCTGGAGGCGCATTCGGCGTGCGGCGAGGACGCGTTGACAGGTAGGGAGCATGTTTGTAGATCTTTCTCAGTGCCTCTATCTCTGCCTCTGTGTCAGCCTCAACTTCTGCCTCGGCATTCGTATCCCGCTCTCGATGCTTTCCCACCGGAATATCAACCTCCCACCCCGTACAAAGAACCAGCGCATCAGCATCGAGTATATCCCCATCCCCCAAATGAACCCTCCCCTCACTTAACCTCTTCACGTCCGCAATATGCACACGTACGCGCCCCTCCCGTACAAGATCAAACCAGCTCGTCTCGTAGTTGTGGATGCTGAGCGAGTTGCCCATCCAGAACGGGGTTGTCCAGGGTTCGAGCTTCCCGAGCTCGGGGTGGGAGTCGTAGCCGTTTACTCTGCGAACAAGGCGGTCGAGATACGTCCAGAAGAAATGGGTAATAAACTGGCCGAGTGCTGTTTGGTGCAGGAATCGTTTTAGCCACGATGATGGCCCACTGCCGCGGCTGGAGCTGGCCTTGATCGGAGCAGGGTCGAACAGCGTAAAGACCCGCATGAGCGAGAGTTTCGCCAGCGATACGTCGAACGGACCAAGCGCGAAGCTGCGCGGCCATACATAGCTTGGCCCCCCGCCCAACGGCCGCACTACCATGTGCACCTGCGCGCCGGCTCGCGCGGCGGTATAGCATGCGTCCCAGGCGGACTTGTTGCCCCCGACCACAACGACGCGCTTGCACTGTGCCAGGGCTCCTGCATGCTCTCCGAGCTGCTTTGAGTGGAGGATCAGTCTGGAAAACGTTTCCCTGCCTGGGATGGAAGGGGTGTTTGGCCTTGATGTCAGCCCCGTTGCGACGACGAGCTTTTTTGCGTATACTGTCTCTCGGTCACTCCAGCTCTTGACCTGGACTCGGCTCAAGCTTGAGCCAGCGCTAGCCTGCTCAAGCGTTACGCTCCATACGCCCTCTGCATTCTGCTCCGCATCAACAACACTCGTCCGAAACCGGATCCGTTCCATAATGCCGAAATGCGCCGCAACATCACGGAGATACGCGTGCACCACTTCGCCCGGGATATGTCCCACCCCAGTGGAACCATATCGCTCAGGGACCAGAGGGTAGTCGCTAAGCTCGTAGCTCCCGAACACGTTGTTCGTCTTGAGCCCCGGGTAGAGGCGCTCGCTCGCCCAGGTCCCGCCCACCGAGGCGGACTTGTCGAGAACTAACAGGTTCGCGGTGGGGTGCACTTCGAGGTATGTCTTGGCCATTATAAGGCCGTGGAGGCCTGGATCGATCATCAATTGGCTATCGGAAGGCAGCACATTGGCCGTAATTGGGGCTACGAGGGATGGGGTTGCGGGAGACATACCGGCGCCGACGATGAGGATGTCGAGGGGACTTTCAGCCATGGCAAACAAAGTCCCTTGTTGATTGGAGAATGTCGAACACCGAGCACCATAGCTTGACGATATAAAAGAGCCCAGCAAGGGATTCCCCCTCTCGTCTCGCAGCATATCCCCTCGCAGGCCCTGATTGGAGCCAGCCCAGCCTAGGATCCCCGCATTCCGTGGCACGGCTTCTCCCCGCATCCCCAGATAAGCTGCAGATTTCAACCCCAATGCTCGACAAACCTCCATAATCGCCAGCGATAAAGCAAGATGGCAACCCCAGACAAACCACTGCACCCCAACGCCGAAAAGCTCATCGCCACGGCGTCCGACTTCCTCGCCGAAGTCGCGGACCTGCAAGTCCTCCCTGCCCCTCCCTACCTACCACGCAGCACAGCACTCCTTGAACTAACTAACAAACAAACCCCAGAACCCCCGGTACATCCCTCGAGCAGCACCTAAACACCCACTACGGGCCCGGGAACACATACTACGACACCTTCCGCGCTCTAATCCTAGCCGGGCTCCAACAAAACGAGCCCTGGGTTGCCAGCGACGCCCTCGACGGCCCCAAATACCGCCGGAGCAGGCTCGTCGCGCCCAGCGACCGAACACGCTTCTTCAGCATCACGACCGTGTACATGGACTCTCTCCCGGAGTACCGCGGGCAGTACCATCTCCATCCCTACGGCGAGATCAACTGCGTGATCCCCGTGACTGAGGGCGCGCAGCTGAAGGGGATGAATGGGTGGCAGGGGGCCGGGTGGACGGCGCCAGCGGCGGGGACGCACCATTATCCGGAGGTCAAGGGGGGTGGGCTCGTGGCGTTGTTCTTTCTGCCGGCGGGCCGGATTTCGTATCAGGTGGATCCGGGGATGGTGCAGCCGGCGTATGTGTAGGAAGGAGGGAGGTACCTAGCTAGGTGTGTGTTGGATTGATTTGTGTACTGTGGGACGATGGTAGAGGAGATTACAGAGATGGTGGACGTCTTCCAGTGTCGATTCTAGAGGATGAAAGTACACAGATGCTTCGAGGTTCATTTCATTGTCCCTGGATAGCTGAGATAGACAGTGAAAATAAGAGAAAAAAAAAAAGGAAGAGGTCCTGCCCGGGATCGAACCGGGATTACCAGATGTGACTCTAATCGGTATCAGAGTCTGATGTCATAACCATTAGACCACAGGACCTGTTGATTGATTAGTTTATTATTTTTTAAATCTATGTGCTTTTGTTGTTTTATAACCGTCATCTGGCTGGTGCTCTCGGTCTGGCGTCGCGCGGATATGACCACACACTCAAGACAACCCTCAAGACTACGTAGGAAGAGATTTCAAATACCTCGTGTACCCAAAAACATAAGATAGAGCTTTCTAGTACGTAAGGCCTTTCTTCGTACTGTCTGTGGGTGCTTGTAGTCAATGGCACCCGGGATGACCCCTTGATATATATTTCGTCCCCCGGGTCGCTTTGCCTACTTACGGTATGACAGGGTCCAGCTATATATAATCCCTGAAAGAACCATAAGAAGACAGATATCCAGGCGTTAATAGCTAGTTTAGCAAACAAGGCCACCAATGATCCCACAGTTATAGTAGAATCTAGTATCCGATACTTACAGCTCGGAAGAGAACAGCTCCGCTAGGGCACGAGTCACGCAGCGGACCACCTAACCACACCCCGGCTTCAGGCCCGAACACTACTACCCTACTATATTGTAGAATCAATGGCGCAATGCCTTCTCCCGCTGACGAAGCGCGCGATAGAGTGATCTCGCTGGATCCGCGCGTCATCGCCAACCCGCGGAACCGGCGTCGATCATCGCTCCCTCGACCTGCGCGTTCATCCAGCACGGGCCAAAATTTGTCCCTGTCTAACCTTATTCTCGGAAAACCCTGCCAGGCTGTTATACTACGATGAGACGGCAATTGGGAGCATTGTGCCTTGCTCGGCCGATAGGTTGTTGCACAGCACGCCATCCCGGCCCACTTTGATGCTATACAAAGCACGCATGCCCGCGGGGTAGAACAGCCATGAGTCGATTGCGATTGCGAATACGTTTGTATGGTGGAGAAGGAGGGACAGAACAGTTGATATGCGCTGGGCTATAAATATGGCGGCGCGGTGGCCGCCTGTCTCGCGAGCTGTAGAATGTCTGACCCTACTCACTACCTCTCATCTCTATTCCATTCCTTCATCACAGCCATGTCCACAGAACACGAACACGATCTCCCCGACCAACCGCGCAAGTCGCTCATCCTCAATGCCTTTGTTGAGATGTGTACGTCCAGCCCCCTTCCACTTCCACGTCCAGTCCCCGGCCCTTTGCAATCCCCCCCACAGAAGAGAACCCCCCCAAGAGCATCCAGATCCAAACCAATCTGACAAGAATAATCGCACACGCAGGCAGCGGGCACCAATCGCCCGGCCTATGGACTCACCCGGACGATGAATCGCACCGCTTCAACGACATCACGCACTGGACGGAGCTAGCGCAGCTGCTGGAGGGCGCCAAGTTCCACGGGATTTTCATCGCGGACGTGCTGGGTGGCTACGACGTGTACAAGGGCCCGCGGAACCTGGCGCCGGCGGTCCGCTCGGGCGCGCAGTGGCCGGTTAGCGAGCCGCTGGCGGTCGTGCCGGCCATGGCGGCGGTTACGAAGAGTATCGGCTTTGGGGTGACAGTGGCGACGACGTATGAGCAGCCGTATCATCTTGCGAGGAGGTTGAGTACTGTTGATCATTTGACGAGGGGGAGGTAAGTTCATGTTCATGTTTGATTCGAAGTCAAGTTGGGTCTTTGGATTATTACACTTCCTTTTTGGGTTATGCGGGGTGGAGAGATGCGCGGTGTGCTGATGGAAGCTGTGTGCTCTTTCTAGGATCGGGTGGAATGTGCGTACCTATCCTAAATCATATCTGGGGCGGAGTCCCTACCTAGAAAAGATCTTACTAACGAGGACGGTAGATCGTCACGGGGTATCTCGATTCCGCGGCACGGAATCTGGGACACGCAGAGCAGCCGCAGGTATACCATCCCCAGTCCCTACCTACCCTACCCTACCCTGCCTAATGAACTCAACCCTACCAAGTGCAGCTTCCCGCTAACCCCAGACCCATCAACCAGCACGACGACCGCTACGCCCTCGCCGAAGAGTACATCAAGGTAACGTACAAGCTCTGGGAATCATCCTGGCGCTCAGACGCAGTCGTCCTCGACAAGCAGCGCCGCATCTACACGGAGCCCAGCCGAGTCCGCGAAATCAACCACGCAGGCAAGTACTTCAGCGTGCCGGGCCCGCACCTATGCCAGCCCAGCCCACAGCGCACGCCCGTGATCCTGCAAGCGGGAACGTCAAAGGCCGGCAAGACCTTCGCGGCGCAGCACGCGGAGGCGATCTTCGTCGCGGGCCACAGCCCCTCCGTCGTCGCCGCGAGCGTGCGCGAGATCCGGGCGCTCGCGCAAGCAGAGTTCGCGCGCGACCCCGGCAGCATCAAGTTCCTGGCCCTGCTGTGCCCCGTGCTGGGGAAGACGGAGGAGGAAGCCGCCGCGAAGTTCGCGCACTTCCGCAGCCTTGGCGATGTGGAGGGCGCCTTGGCCTTGTTTGGCGGGTGGACGGGGATCGATCTGGATGTGTACGGCGAGGACGAGGAGTTGCGTGCGGTGCAGAGCAATGCGATTCGCTCGGCGGTTGAGGGCTGGAGTAAGGCGGCGCCTGGTGTGCCGAAGTGGACGAAGAAGACGGTCGGCGAGCATATCACTGTTGGCGGGCTTGGGGCGACGCCTGTTGGGACGGCCGCGCAGGTGGCGGATGAGATGGAGCGCTGGGTGCGCGAGGCGGATGTTGATGGGTTTAACCTGGTGCGTTTGGGCTTTGCTTTAAGGTTGACTGGGCGAGAAGCTAGCTAACGGAACACCGTGCAGGCATACGCGATCAAGCCCGGCTCGTTCAAGGACATCATTGACCTGCTGCTCCCTGAGCTACGCAGGCGCGGCCTCTTCCACGAGGACTATGCGGCTCCTGGGTGCACGTACCGCGAGAACCTGTACGGGAAGCCCGGGCAGAGCGGGCCACCCGCTGATCATCCGGCGGCCAAGTACCGGTGGGACGCTGGGGTGGAGGAGCATGCGATTCCGGAGTAGATCCTAGGACGAGAGGAAGGTAAGCTGCTGTCTGGTAGGGTGTCGTGGGTTCTGGAAGACGCGACGCGTGGAAATTATAAATCGGGGGATGGACATGACGATCAGATACGAGTCCAGTTACGGCGGAGCGAATGAGACCCTTGATATATTTGAATGCCTGGCTGCTGCCAAGCGGAGGCGAGGATGATCCATAATATAAGCTTGTATTATGCTTAGAGATCGAGGCAGTGCGGGTCATCTGGGATATCAAACCGGCGGCGAAGGCGGCTGTCACTGCGATAAGGGGCAGCCAGGCCTAGCAGCCTCGGATTTGTCATGGAGAGTCATCGTATGATCTGGCATTCCATTGGCTGCAGCGCCCCCTTCGCGTGGCTAGTCTACACGAGCTGCAGCAAGCGCCCAGCCTCAGGAACAGCGATTGGCCGATGCAGAAGCAGGGCTGAGGCCAGGCTATTCCTGTCACTCGCTTTCTGGCACTTCATGCACGGGCAGTTCCGCCAGTGCTGGGATTCGCTGGCCCCGTTTGGCCCCTCGGACTAGCTGGCTCGGGCATAGTGCTCGCACACCAGCCCCGGCTTTTATTTATTTTGAATGCGAGCTCGTATTTAGTGGGCTCCTGCCGCTCGGTTCTGTCCCGTTCTGTTTTGTCCTAACCCTTTCCCAGCTGCTCCTGCCCAGGTAATGGGCCGCCGTAGCCATGGATCCCCTCAGCATCACAACGGGCGTCGTCGGGCTCGCAACCCTGGCGTACCAGATCATTGGCTTCCTGGGCACCGTGAGATCGGGCGGAAAAGACCGGCTGAATCTCTGCCGTGAGGTGACGGCCATCTGGATGTCCATCACCGCACTGCTCGAGCACGTCCAGTCCGACGCGTTCAAAGACGACAAGATGCCCGACTCGCTGCGCCCGCTATTCGAGCCCGACGGCATTCTCAAGGACATCAAGATCCAGCTCGAGGATCTGGAGCAGAAGATCAAGACCACCAGCTCGCACGGCAAGATCGCGCAGACGCTCGCGTGGCCGTTTACCGAGAAGGATGCGCAGAAGATGATTGACCGCGTCCATCGCTTGACCGCGATACTGCAGGATGCGATCAACCAGTCGACCAACGCGATCGCGCAGGATATTTATCGCGACGGACAGAGTGTGAAGAAGGTGGTGGACGAGGCGAGGCTCAAGGAGCTGATCGACTGGATCTCGCCGCTGAACTTCATCATGAAGCAGAGCATGATTTGGAACCAGCATCACAAGGGGACGTGTAAGTGGTTCCTGGAGGACGATGAGTTTCGCGAGTGGCGCGAGGGCAGCAACACGCGCATCTTCTGCCCCGGCATCCCTGGTGCGGGCAAGACCTTCCTCGCGTCGATTGTGTATAACGAGCTGGAGGGGCTGCGGAAGCGTAAGGAGGGAGGACTCAAAGACGCTGCTATCATCATGCTGTACTGCAAATGGGACGATCCGCTGTCGCAGGACATTGACAACCTCCTGGCGAGTATCATCAAGCAGTTTGTGCAGCGGTACGATGTGGGTGCGCGAGAGATGAACGAGCTATATACCAAACACAGCAAGGAGGGAACGAGGCCCTCACGCGAGCAGCTGCAATCGACCCTCCAGCTGCTGCTCCGCAAATTCACCAAAGTCTTCATCATCCTCGACGGGCTGGACGAGCTGAAGAAAGGCCAGGAACGGCTGCCGCTGTTGCAGACCCTCGCCCCCAATGAAGCAGACATCAAAGTCAACCTGATGGTGACCTCGCGCCCCCTGCCCGATATTGTTCGACACTTCCGCCCCCATCCCTCCATGCAGAGCGGCATTTACTGCGATGGCTGTGGTGCCGCTAACCTGCCGGTCCAGTATCATTGCACCGACTGCCCCGACTACGATCTCTGTCCTGACTGTTACAAGGCCGATGTGCGATGCGGCTTCAAGGGGCACACCTACGACTTCCAGTTCAACGCCCCGGTCATTGAGATTGCTGCGGTGGAAGAGGATTTGACCACGTATGTCCACTGGCGGACGAGCGCTTCTGACACGCTGCAGCAGTTTGTGGAGATGAGAGACGGGCTGATGGATGCGATATTGGACACAGTGGTCAAGCGCAACGAAGGCATGTTCTTGCTGGCTAGGTTCAACATGGACACCCTCGAGTCGAAGCTCAACATCAAGCAGCTCATGGCCGCGCTGAAGACACTGCCGCAAGAGCTGGATGGCACGTATGAAGACGCCATGGATCGGATTTCCCCAGCTCAAAGGGAAACTGTCATGAAGTTTCTCTGCTGGGTGGTCCTGGCCAAGCAGCCGCTGCACGAGCGAGCAATCGAGCATGCTCTTGCGGTCAATGAAGGCGACGCCGAGATTGACGACGACGAGATTATCAGTGCAAGGACCCTGGCTACCAAATGCGCCGGTCTAGTACAACTGGACGAGTCGGACTGCGTCAGACTGGTTCACTATTCAGCAGAGAACTACTTTAGAAAGCACCGCGACAGGTGGTTCCCCGCTGGATCCTCGATGGTTGCCTCGTCGTGCTTGACATACCTTCACTTTGATGTCTTTCGCTCGGGGGCCTGCTCTGGGCCATCCGAGGCCATCGACTTCGAAGCGCGCCTGGACAGACACCCCTTCCTCCGGTATGCCTCCATCAACTGGGGCACCCATCTCCGCGATACAACAGACGACAGGCTGTTCAGCCGGGCGTTGGCCCTTGTTACAGACGCCGGCTATCTCGCCACCATCGCCCAAGCGCTTTGGTATCTGGAAGACCAGCAGGAATCCAACAGCTGGTCGTCGAAGAACGGGTCTGCCTTCCACCTGGCAGCACACTTTGGCCTTAACCGCCTGGTCAAGGACCTTCTCGCGCAAGGCTACAACCCAAACACGACCGATGTCAACGGCGTCACCCCGCTCGCACTCGCCGCGCAACGAGGCCTGCTGGATGTCTTGACCACCCTTGCCCACGCCGGCGCCGCATTGAATACCATCGACAGCAGCGGCCGGTCCCCCGTGCACTGGGCTATGTACCATAACCATGCTGATATCGTCCGCTTCCTCCTCGAACAACCAGGCATCGACGTCAATATCTCCTCCGCCCGCTATTCAAACCTCACGCCTCTCCACATCGCCGCAGCGTGGGACTATGTCGACTACGTGTCCCTGCTGCTTGCGAACCCCAACATTGACGTGAATAAGACTTGCAGCAGCCCGGAAGGCGGAACGGCCCTCATGCTCGCCGCGCAGCAAGGGTCTACCGCGGCCGTCAAGCTCCTCCTTGCTCATCCCAGCATCGAGATCGATCGTGCAGATGACAGCGGCAACTCAGCCCTAAACTGGGCCGCCCAGTATGGTCACTACGCCGTTGTTGAGGCCCTCCTCGACGCCGGTGCAGACACCGAAGTGAAGCAGGAGGGGAGCAATGGGACAGTCATCATGCGTGCCATTGACGCGAACCATACGTCCATCGTGCAGCTGCTCGTAGCGCGGGGCGCAGATCTGCACCACAAGGACTGCTTCGATCGGGGCGTGCTGCATTCGGCGGCGGTTAATCGCCGGTCGGAGATCCTGCGCATTCTGATGCATGCTGATCCGACCCTCGACGTCAACATGCAGGACATCCACGGCAAGACAACGCTCCACGACATTGCCCGAATGGGCGACCTTGAGACAGTCGAGGTTCTCCTCGACGCCGGCGGCGATCCCACAATCAAGGACAGTCACGGCCGGACACCCATTCTGGTCGCGCACGAGTCGAACCACCCGGCCGTCATCGAGATGTTCCGGGCTGCAAGGGAGCGCATGAAAGCCGAGGGGCGCATCACACGCAACATCCCCCAACGAACCCCTAGCGGGACGCTGATAGACGAAGTCAAACGCGCCGACACCGGCCTGTCCGTTCACGGCACCCTCCCGCTCTGGTCGCTTGTCGTTTCGCGACAACTCAACGAGCTCAAAGAGCGCCTCCCCGACTCCTCACCAGAGCAGATCAACCAAGTCGAGCCGGACATGGGGCAAGCGGCGCTGCACTGGGCCGTCGCGAGCTCGGACGACGCCACGGCAAGGCTCCTCCTCGAGCACGGCGCCGACATCAACCTCCAAAACCGCTACGGCCGCACCCCGCTGCACCTCGCCGTGATGGAGAACCACTGGGACTCCGTGCAGCTGCTGCTGGACAAGGGCGCGGACCCCGACATCCCCGACGGCTGGGGCTGGCCGGCGCTCTGGATGGCCGGGTGGATCGGGATCCTGCTGATCGAGCACGGCGCGAAGCTGCCCGAGCAGCCCGGTGCGCGCAAAGCAAGCGACACTGACACGGCCGAGACCGAGGCAGACGATAAGACCAACGGCAAAGTCAACCTCGAGTACTTCCTGCGCCACGCCGCGCAGTTTGGCTTCGAGAAGTCGGTGCGGCGGCTTGTGCAGGCCGGCGCGGATGTCTGGAGCAAGGATCCCAAGGGCAAGACGCCGTATATGATCGCCAAGGAGAACGGGTTTGACGAGCTGGCCAATATGATTCTGCAGCTGGCGCCGACGCCACCCATGCCGTCGATGCCGGAGCTGGAGCAGCCTACCTCCAAGGTCGAGGTGGAGGTCGCAGAGCTAGAAGGCGAAGCCATTCCAGTGCCCACAGAACTAGAAGGCACGGGCGTTGCCCGTCTGGAGGAGAAAGAGACGTCGATGGCAGAGAAGGGTCCGGTCTTGATTGAGAAGGAGATCTCCATCTCTAGCTCGAATGGCAGCCCCCTGCCCGGAAAGACTGATGCTCCTCCCAATGCCTTTGCTAGATCGACTCCTCTCGACGGTATGCACAAGCCCACGCCAAGCAATCCGTTGTTATCATGTGCCGGCGCACGCCATCTATATACCCTTTTGCTAGTTTTGATTTTGGTTGCTGCGACGACGTTGGTGCGCTTGTATTGATGCACCAGGGCATCGCATATAGTACGGCGTTAGGCCAGGCTGGGCCCGGGGTTGCAAGTGGATTATATATTGGGCGCGAGTTACGATTTCATGTCCAGATACCTACTGTATTCTATATGTATGTATGTAGCATGCAGAGCATTCATTACTTTCTAATACTGTCATCCCATCACGCTATCAATATCATATCATATACCATCATCTACTCGCCCAAAGGGTAAGGGTGCATGATTTGTCCGTCTGCAACACGTTAGCATCCAGCACCACCAACCTTAGCAGTGTAGACAAGACAAGGAAAACCCACAAAACAAACTGGCATCACTGCTCGCCAGGAACACAAAGCTCGTAGCAACCTCACTCGGCTGCCCAGGCCGCCCGAGCGGCTTCTTGCTCGCCCACCCTTGCATCTGGTCCTCGTCTCGCGTATCCACCTGGATAGGCGTATACGTCGACCCGGGCGCAACAGCATTCACGCGGATCCCCTTCGGCTCGAGCTGCAGCGCCGCAGACCGCGTAAAGCCTACAATCGCGCCCTTGGTCGACGCATAGTCCACCATGCTCGCCGTCCCGCGGAACGTCGTGACGCTCGTGTTGTTGATGATGCTATCGCCCTTGCCCATGTGCGGCAGCGCGAATTTCGTCACGGCAAACATCTGCAGGATGTTCGTGCGGAAGGTATCCTCGACCGTGTCGAGGTTGATCTCTGCGAGATCCGGGCACGCGATTTGCTGCGACGCGTTGTTGACGAGGATGTTGACGCGCCCGTATTTCTGCACGTGCTGCTCGACGGCGCTCTTGCAGAAGGATTGCTCGCGCAGGTCGCCTGAGATCAGCAGGCACTCGCGGCCTTCGCGCTCGACCAGCTTCTTTGTTTCTTGCGCGTCGTCGTCTTCAACGGGGAGGTACACGATGCTGATGTCCGCGCCTTCTTTGGCGTAGAGCGCGGCGACAGAGCGTCCGATTCCGGAGCTGGAAGCCATCCGTACTTGTTAGTTTAGGTAAGTATGGCCGTGGGTAGTTGGGTAGACTGCTAAGCGTGAGATTGGTTAGGGGCGTGCACGTACTCTCCGCCCGTAATCAGGGCCTTCTTCCCCGCCAGCTTGCCCGAGCCCTTGTACTCGGCGATGCCGTCCGAGGTCTCGAGCTTGGTGGCTTCGCTTGCGGGCTGCATTTTGCTTTCGAGGCTGCAAGGGCACGGTTAGGATCTAGAAGTGTATATACCCTTAGTGGAATGGGGAGGGGGCGTACCCCGGGGTGTTCTGGGTCTGGGCGCTCTGGGGCGCCTGGAAGGTGTTGTCCTTTGCCATGCGCGACATTGTGGCGGTAACTGTTGCGCTGGGAATATGTGATGAGGATTGGGTAGGTGATAGTTGTGGGTGTGGGTGTGGTTATGGGTGTAGCTGTAGGTGTAGTTGTTGGTAACGGTGTGCAACTCGAGTATCGGCAGGACGAGGAGCTATATAGCGACGCAGGGATCGCATCACGATGCAGTCATTCATGTACTCGACAGCTTTGGCCAATGAGATGCATTGATGCGGTGGGTGGGGACAGCTGCATGCTGATCTCATCATGGCGTAGGTACTACCCTAGGGTAGGGCTAACCAGTTCTTTCAGCCTAGACTTTATTATTCCCTTGGGAAATCGCGCTTGAATGTGTTAATCACATCCCATTGCCAAATTCCGTGCTCCGGGCTGATTTCCCGACTTTCCAGTATAGTGTTCAGCGGAAGATGGCCACCACCTACAAGCGGATTTTCGACCAACCCCACATTGACCAATGGTATATTGGGACTGGCATCCAAAGGTTGAAAGGCCGGATCGTGGAATAGGTCTTTGATAGCTCTATACCTACTAGAGCTGTAGATCCTTTGGATAGCCAGACCTAGGGCAGTGTGTTAGCAGGAACGGGTGGAGATTACCCCCGGAGAAAGATCTAGCTGGAGTGGAGCGGCTGGAGTAAGGTACGTACATATGCAATGTATAATCAGAGGGCAGGGGCGATCTGAAGGAGACGAGACCTCATATTTGTTCTGCCTCTGTCATTCCATCAAGATGGTGCATAGATGGAAATACCTCTAGATAGAAGGATCCAGATCCAATCCCTAGCTCTGCCTGGGCATTCGTGCATCTCAAGTTGGCCAACCATGTTCAATTCCTGGAAAGTCGAGGGGGGCAGTTGACTAGCTAGAATAGTTGAGAGAGCGGCAAGTACTCTGAGGAACGGATTTGATCACACAGAAGTCGGCCGTTCATTGCGGATGAGCTTTTATTTGTGTTTCTCTAGCTAGTGCTTGGCTCGGCCCCAATACCTGAATCATACGTAGTGAAGCAAGTGGGGGCTCACCGGTCCGGTGGAAGAACAGTCGAAGGAGAACAGTCGAAGTCCGGTAAAACTCCGCTCGACTGGAGTGTGACATTATATCTGGCCTTGCGATTCGCAGCGCATAAATTCCATCAACGAGAAGCGGACCTTTCTTCTCATCCAGAGGGATCTGACACTGTACCTATGGGTCAAGTCAGAGGTTACCTAGATAGCCGCACCTTGAAATACACAACAAAAGTATCTTGCAATACAAGCCTACAGACAGCAACACTCTTGCTATGTCCAATGGTCGGAACTCTCCCTGTGGAAATCTAGTCTAGAGTACTTTCATTGTGGACCGGAAGATGTTGTAGGTTGCTAGCTCTCGTAGCTGCGAGAACAGGCTGGAAATGGTTATCAATGCGATGAAGAGCCCCATACGAGACTGCACAAGGTAGGAGAATAGCTATTTCTGTAGCCGAAGGTGAATTGTGGCTTATATCAGATCAGTGCTAGGGCACTTGCTTATTAGAGTAGAAAGCACACCCGCATACACTTACAGCTCTCTCCTCGGTAGGCTAGGGCACCACCTCGAAGTGGGCTTAATCCAGTGCCTCGACCTCAACGGGGATGAAGGCTGGCAATAATACATAACGGGGGGAAGGGCCAATCAGTGCAGAATGTCTGTCTGGCTATGTACGCGCGCACAAATGGTGCTATGGGATGCTCCTCTATGCAAGGCCTCTCCCTCACAGCCTGCTTTCGGACTTGCTTTGATTGTTCTGATTGGCATCCTTGACGGCCCCAGCCTTGAGACTGTCAAATCTGGCCCGAAGAGCGCTTGCCACGCCGTCAAGGCTGGGGAGAGAAACGGAGAAGGATACCTAGGTCTTGGAATCCTGCAGAGAATGTCTAAGCAGAACCAAGCCGTGAGCCGTGCAGGGTCCTAAAATCAGGTAGGGAGATGCAGTTCTCAGCCTTTCGCCTTAAACTCAGCCCCATGGCCCATGCATAGACCACGTCTGGACCTTGTTGCCGTTCCTCACCCTGATTCAGCACAGCACCGCCCATCACATCCCGCCTCAAGCTGAAGGATTGGATAAATATAGGACTCGCAAGGCTGGATCTCCCTGTGAACAAACATGCCAAGGGCCAGCCTTTCGCGCGTACTGAGGCTGATTGGGCGGAGACAAGGGCACCTCCATGTCAGCCTCGTGGACTTCCTGATTAGGGCAGCGCTCGGACATCGAGCTAGCGGCGAATGCGTCTAGTGCTTGACACGTCCCGGGTACGGGACACCTCGTATAAGCACGAAGGATTAGAGTGCCAGTTTAGATGCTGACCAAAGGCTGGGCTGTGCTTAGCGCAGTTCTGTCAGCAAATCACCTAAGCTGAGCCTTACAGTGGTGGAGGGCTAACACTTGACCCTAGATATGCACCCTGCAGAGGAGCACCCAGGTAGGAAGTTGGAATAAAAGCCTGAACGCTTCCCATCATCTGGCCGTTGCACACACTCTCTCCACGCAGGCATTCTGATCTGCTACTTAGACTTGTCCAACCTTGAAGCCAAGTCATACCCCATATCATCATGTCCGCACCCCGCCGAAAGCCCATGCCGGGGGCCCATCCTCATGGCCGCTCCCATTCCCAACCCGTCGCTCGCGCCGGTCCTCACCCTCACTCTCATCCTCACCCCCACCACCACACATCATCCAGCTAGCAACCACGACAGCGCGACACCTTAATGCCGCCAAAATCCCTAACCTGCTCTTTGGCTGGCTGGCCCTGGCCCTTGTTAGCCCCAACACCAACAAGAACTGCCCATCCTCAGCCTTAACCTCAGCAAAAGCAGATGCCCTAGCCACAGCCACAGCCAAAGCCAAGTTTGTCATCCCAGACAACAAAATCTAGTCTACAATCAAGCATCTCATATTACTAGGCTACACCCCCTGCAGCACACCCTCCTGCCAAGAGAACCATATCAACCGCGCCAACCCCCCACGCTTATCTGGCTCCCGCCTGTCCACGTCCACATTCTTATTCAAGGCGCAGTATAGCCAGCACCACGCCGTCCCCGCCGCGCACTTCCACATCTACCTCAAGTCGAAGTCTCGCTGTGGGAGCAGATACAGAACACACACACTTGCGCTGCACCGCAAGTTACAGCTCCTGTGGTGGCTCCACGACGCGGACCTGGCACTGAGCGCGCACGCCCTGACAGCGCACAGGCACCCACACCTTCTGCTCTCGAGGGGGGTACACACGGCGTCTCAGCACCAGCCAGATCCAGAGCAAGAAAATACCACCTTCAGCAGCAGCAGCAACAGCAGCAGCAACAGTACAGACCCCTAGATAGAGACAAACCTATACCTGGTGCACATTCTAAACCTTAATATACTAACAAACACCATGCTCATACTGCTTGTCCAGAATCTGGACTATGCGCAGGGGCTGGATCTTATATACAAGAGGATGCTGGGCATTCTGGCCTTGGGGCAGAGGGGGGGTGATTATAATAATAATAATAATTATAACAATAATCATGATTGTGACTATCTCCAGCTGCAGAGGCCGGAGGTGTGGCCTGTCTTTTATGAGTTCTGGGCACTTTTTAATGGGCTGCTGGTGGCGGGCCAGTGGGTGCTCATTGTGGCAGAGCTGGAGAGGCTGTGGGGGTTTCTTTTGGCTGGGACTGGGACTGGGACTAGGAGGGTGTTGGGGTTGTTGGGGCCGTTGTGTTTGCTGCCTACGACTAGGGAGGTATAGAATCTAGGGACTGGGGGTGGCTAAGGTGCGACTTTACTGCTATAGCTCCCTTGTCTTCTAGGCATTGGCTTGTTGTTTGTAGATAATCAATACTATAGAAAACTAATGCAATTTTGTTTACAAGTACAACTTGCTCTGAGGCGCTATAGCGTAACAAATATCAGACATGGCGTACAGAGTCAAAAGCAGAAGAGAGAACGAATATAACCGAAAGCGCAGAAGAGCAAAGCCAGAGAAGGATGTGGACTCAAATACAGGTGCAAGCAGGTAGGTGCAGCGGAAGCAGATACCAAATCGCGATCCCGTCGTATCATGTAACAGTCTTGGTAGTAGGGCAAAATCATCATAGGTCATAAGGTCATAAGGTCGTTGTCATGGCAGTCATAGGATTCATGTCTTATCATCTCATGTTTTGTAAAGATCATGGGTCTTAGATGTCGATATATGGCTGGTTGGTCATATCTCATAATTCCTGTAGATGAAACAGATGCATAATATCATGCAAGAAAAGAAGGCAATAAGGTTGGAGGAAAGCCAGTTAAACCATCACGCTAGGAGACCGGCCACCGACGGAGCGTCTATCGCCAATAGAGTAGTTTTCTTCGACCTCGTCAGGGTAGATCGTCCGTGGCGGGCGCTGGCTCAAGCTCTGGGTGCGATGCGGACGAGACTGATACTGATGCTGAGCCTGGGGAGTCGAGTGGCCAGAACGCGAATGCCCCTTCGACATAGATTTAGAGCGTGCCTTACAGGCTTTATGCAGTTCGGCTCGTTCGTGGCGGACGGTGTTAAGATGCTTCCATTCCGAGTAGGCAGAGTTGAGACCCAAAGCGGCGACGCCGACACTGGCGACATCCTGAAGTTGGTTCCTTCGGCGGCGGTGACGGGCCTCTTCTTTCGACATATCACCCTCCTTCACTTGCTTCGCGCGTTCTTTGTGTTTTTCCATATTTTCGTTCAACGAGTGGGCGGCGTGGATTGTTGCTGCGGCTGCGAGGCCGGTAGCCCATAATGTGTCCTTGTTGAGTTTGCGCAGCTTCTTGCGTTCATCGGTACTGTCATCCGCGTCAGAACCACTCTGCTTGGTATCACGCGATTGCTCTTGTGTGCGCGTGCTTTGGGAGCCAGGACGCGAGTAGTTCGCCACGGTCGACTGATCGTAGTACCCATCGGCTCTGGCTCCCGGTTCAGGAAGATAGTATGCTCGACTCACATCTCTGGAATGCCTGGATCGCGGCGGGCTTGGGTGGCGGCGGTAGTATTCATCGCTGCTGTACCCATCGTCCGAGTAGTCATCGTAGCGTGACGATCGATGGTGGCGACGACGTCGGTCATCCCTGTCGCTTCGGTCTTTTTCTTTTTCTTTCTTTTCGTCGAGACCCAAGGCCGCCATGCCCTTGTTGATGTAGTCGGAAACGCTCTTGCTCCGCTTATGGCGCGGGCGAGCTTCGTAGTCGTCATAGCTATCCCGAGAGTCGGAGCGATGACGAGGGCGCGAACGAGACTTCTGGTATCGATCATAAGCCTCTTTACCGGCAGCGGCGAGAATCCCCGCGATGGCAACATCCTTGGTCTTGCTTCGACCCTTGGAGCGAGAGCGGGACCGCGAGCGAGAACGGTGTCTACGAGACCTCGAGCGGGAGCGCGATCCATTGACGACATGGTTCGTAGCAAGGCCAGCCAGCGTGGACTCCAGGATATGGCGTTTAGAGTGCTTGTCGGGATTCCGGTCAACCAGGCCATCGGTCCCTCCGGCAGCCAGGGCAGCAGTCAGAACGCGCTTGCCTTTAGCACCAGACCATTCACCGGGCTCCTTGCGCGCGCGGAAAGCTTCAACCGCCCCGGCAGCCAAAGCTGCCTTGACGGCCTGGGCAATACGGGCCTCGCTCTTGTCGCGGTGACGGTGGCTTCCGCGGGACGGAGATGGCGAGTAAGACCTATGGTGGCGGCCACGGGAACGTCCTCGGTCACTATCACGGTGCTTGGATCCAGCGGCAGCGGCTCTGGCTCCTAAACCAAGGGCGCCTAGGGCACGCTCTGACAGCGATCTCCGGCGACGGGGCGGCGAGCGGCTGGTTGACGGCGAATAGGCATACTTCTCACGACCGCCTGGTACAGTCAGTTTTACCTGGATCCCGCTTCATGGATGGAATTATACGCACGTCGATCGTCATGCTGCCTGGATCGCCGGGAGCGGGGCTCGTAGTCATCGTACGGGTCGTCGTAGTAGTCTGCCGAGTGCGCCTTGTGGCGGCTCTTGCGTGAAGGTCTCGAGTCGCGGTAGTCGCCGTGTCCATATTCGTATGCGTCCTTTGCAGGGTGGTCGCGGTAGTATGCGTCCCTGGTTCCGCCGGCAGCAGGGGGTGGCATGACATCCGTGGAGTGACGACTGCCGCCGCTGCCGTGCGCGCCCCCGTAGTAGTGAGGGGTCTCGGGATACTCCGCGGGGGGATACGGTGGTCGGCTATCGTAGTAAGCCATTGTTGAATAGTATGGTTGGAAGAAGGATTGGATGAGAGAAGAAAGATAAAATCACTGGTTCAGCAGTCCATGAGAGATGAGATGACTGACAGCCGTGACTGGATGGATATAGTAAGAAGGAGAATGAGGAGGGAGGGGAGGTCATGAGGCCGAGCACACAAGCTGTTTTAAGTGTGTCTGTGGCCACTCAAGAGCGAGGCGGGGCACAGCCGCAGTCACAGTCTCTGACGTAACTTCTTTATCCCCCTCGCGGTCGAGGCTGCGTTCAAGCCACAAATCACCAGCGTTCGAGAGCAGGTTCTATGACTCTGCCTGTATATTGGCTGTGGCTGGCGGCCATGTCCGCGAGGAATCCCGGTGACCAGCTCCAGAAGGCCGTCATCCGACCCAGTGAAAGGCGACCCAGGCACGTCCCTGAGTGGATGGACAACGCATACTGAATTCATCATGATGCCTGGGCCATAATACAATCCGTTTATGATTTGGAGTTTCCAGAGGTATGATGTCATAGGCAGACGAGCGTCAGAGCCTTACCCTTACACCGCATTGTCAAAGACTTACAGAGGAAGAATGCCAGACTATTGAATAGCAACATCCCTGTATATCCATCGATGAAGTTATAACATAAGGCATCAAATAAGCTCCACTCTATCAGCCCAACTCTGGGGCGACCACGGCCGGGTTCCTGACCCAGTCCAGCTTCTAGGGGCGTACCCCGGACCATGTCCCAGATCGAGTCGTGACATTTACTTGGCGCCTGATCCAGGGTTTTACTGGCCTACTAAAGGACAAAAAGAGATTCTCCAAGACAAACAGACCCTCTGGGTATCATATGATTGGGGCTCAAGTGAGCCTTTTGATGACGTCGCTTTGTTATAGTACATGCTGCTCGGCCGTGAGCCATGATCTTTATGCCCTTCATGACATTGACAATACAAAGAAAAGAAATCGCTGATAGCTGATACATGCAGATCTTGTGCCAAAAATGAAATGCGAATAGACAATGCAATGTAGAATGAACAGAAGAGAAAGTAAAAAAAAAAAAAAAAATCAAAAATCCGCGCTGTGCTGCGAAGCGTAAGTCTATCCAAAATTCTATCTGCCGTGTTCGGACGGCGAGAAGAAGAAAAAAAGAAGGGAAAATCGAAGGAACAGAAAGGATGGAGCAGCTAGTGCTGCCGCAGTCATCCTGTCTTCCACAGCCGTCATATCGCTGCTTGTTGGAACCTTCTGTTGAAGGATCTGAACGGTGAGAGCGAAGACCGTGAGGCTCATCAACATCTAGGCCGTAATGGGCATTGAAGACGTGAAGTCCATCTAGCGCCCTATTTTCATTGGCCTCTGTGATGGCAGAAGGAGACGTGTCGGTGACAGCGCGCATCAGAATCGTCGTCCTCATGTTATCGTATGCAATCGTATCTCCAAAACCATACGTCGAGTGGCTAGTTATCGTACAAGCGAGGAGTTCTGCTAGCCGCCCAGTCTCGGCCCGCGTCGCTGCTTCGCGGCGTCGAGTTGGCAGACATCTCTTCCGAATGCGTACGATGCGTCCGGATATGTTGCTTCATGTTGTCTTTCCGCGTGAACGCCTTGTTGCAAATCGGGCAGTGTACGCTCTTCTCCCCCGTGTGCTTCTTGCCGTGTCGTGCGGCGTGCCCTGACGTCGTAAACGTCGCTGTGCAAGCGTGGCTGGCAGCGAATGGGCAAGGGTACTTGTTCTTGCGGGCTGGTTTAGCGGCGACAGACTCTTTGGATGTGCTAGCGATCGAAGCCTGAGGGGACGGGGGTTCGGCCATGGAATGCCCGCTGAGCCGCTTGTCCGGGCGCTGCTGGTAGGCGTATGGGTCATGGCGAGCATAGGGGTGGTAGTAGGAGCCTGCGCCCGAGCTGGCTACGTAGTCGTATGAAGAACAGTCGGATGAGCCCGGGGAGGCTGGTCGCGTGGCCTCAGTTACTGGGTCGAATGGTTGCCGCATTACCCGAGGCGAGGGTGAGTCGGAGTATGTGCGGCCATAGTGGTAATCTGACGCACTCCTTATCGGAGGATGATCCAATGGATACTGTGAGGCGGGATAATGCGATGGGATTCCGTAGGCCGTTGAACGAACCGCGAATGCCGGGTTATCGTCGTTGTTCAAAATCGACACAAAACTCGACCTGCAGCTTGACATTCTCCTGGCACAGACAATCTGATAAAGAGAAAGAAGAAGAAGGGAAAAGTGGCGAGGACCTTTAAGCGGACAGTCAGCATGAAGTCCCCTCTTAGAAGCGGGCAAACGGGTGGTGGGATAGGAAGCGGCGGCGGTGATATTAAACCGGCAGAGCCACAGGAACCAAAAAAATAGGAGAAAGCCCGCGAGGAAAAAGAAAGAAAAAGAAAACGGCAGGAGGACACACACCAGCAGGAATCGAAGATGTTTGTGGTTTCGCTCGTGTAACACGCCCTTCGATCTGTAGACACTGGAAGGCACAGAGATCTGACAGCAAACCGATGGACGATTCGAGACCAGCTGCTTTGCTTGCGAGCTGGCGATGTCTCCACTAGACTCGATGGACGATCTGATTTCAGATAGGTTTGCTCCGTTGTGCTCACGGGAGGCTGCGTGGACGAGGAACCCGAGGGTCGACAAGGCGGATCAATGCAGCAATGTATTGTCTCTGAGCAGGCCCTGGTCCAAGCTGGAATAGGAAATTGGAGAATTCGGTAGTCGGGGATTGCGAATTCAACCGGCAGATAGTAGAGCGGGCCTTTTGGTAGGCTGGTTTCAGGCGGAGAAAAAGAAATCAGTGGGTGACAAAAGTGATTGACAGCAGTCTTCCAGAGAATGCAGAACGTTGAGTCGAGTCGAGGCGAGTTGGGGATGCAAGTTTGGTGGAGGCGAGGGCGGTTGAGGTTGTAGGTAAGTAGAGAAAAGAACGGCAAGAGGAGCGAAACAAAGGTAATATTAATAAACTCGGAATAGAATGAAGAAAATAATCAGAAAAGCATCCATCCATCTTGAAACCGGGCCAGGGTCTCTGTGAAGCTCTGACCATAAGAGTTAGTGTGCACTTTAGTTCGTCTGGAGCCCACTGTGGACTCGAGCTTCATGGCTGTGGACCGTCGCTAGGCAGCATAATTCTCGTCTAATCAACCCGGGAGTGGTCGCTCGCCTGTACGGGCCAATGAGTAGGATACTCTTATTTTTCTGTTTTATTTACCCCATAGCCAAACATCTGTCGATTGACGGCGTACAGAGTACTATCATCATTATTTGCAGCCATGCCTCACTCACCCACAGGGCACACCGTATGTAAGCGATATCTCCGAAGTAGAGCCAGGCTCCACCCGCCTTACTCAGTCCCCGGGCCCGGGCCCTTGAAACGTTAACGTGTACGTGGTATGTTCACGAATAGTATCACCTCAGCCACAAAACCCGTAATCATGCTCCATCGCGCCGTCTGAAGAGGCGCCGAACCCCTTAGCCTAGCCATGAAGCCTTCAGGGCTCTCCCCTCCACAATCCACACTACGGACTGAGCTAACCCATTCGATCCCTGTCTAGTACGTGTCCCTGTCGTCAGCAATAATCGCATAGGGCTCTACTAATCTCAGAGGCTACGTACGTCGGTTATGCCATGAGGGTTAGACTAAGAAGTTCGAACAGGGGCGAAACAGCGTATACTGGTTCCGCACGTCTTACGCTTCCAAGACCAAAAGAGGGACCAGGGCCAGAAGGGTCACAGATCCAAGACCCAAATCCAAGACTGCTAAGGGCTTGGTGCGGCTATCACACAGGGAAGCAGAGCAAGCTCCTCCTGCATGGATTGACAGAGGGGACTTTAGGGTAAAACCAGCCGCCCAGATCCGGTATTCGGAATACGGTAAGAACGAGGCCAGGCACACGCCCATCCCTGCCTATTGCAGTATGGCTTGGGCCCTGTGGACAAGCTTTTAACCACGCTGCTGAACCGCGGGAGGTGGTGCTATCTGCATTAGTCTGACTGACTGTGACAGAAGGGTCTCTGTCAGATTGTCTCTCTGACTGTAACCGTCGTCCGACTCTTCACTCGCGCAAGAAGGCACCCATTCGGGGTGACGAATGCGCCCAAATATTGGGGCCATATCTTGGATCTCTTTGCTATCTCCCCCCGCTGCAAGAAAAAGGAGGCGAGTGTAATTCCGAGCCCCAAAACGAATGCGAAATCCGAGCTCGGATTTAAGACGAAGGGACACGAAACGCTCAGAGTTGGAACCACGGACTCGCGGAGTCGTCCCAGAACCATAGAAGAAAGGGATATAATCTCGGGAGATATTGTTATACTAGTTGCGTTTATTATTGGCACGGTTCGAGCGGATCCCGGCAGTCCCTGTCTTTCAGCTTGCACAACTTATGATCTTCCTGCATAACCCCGTTCTTCCTCCATGATGATGTTCAGCGCTTATCTGGTCAAGCCCACACTTCGTATAAGGATTTGCAGAAAAGATTATCAACTATTGATGTCCGTATCCTTAGACTTAGCAGTATCACTGCTGAAACTGTAACGGCTTGCGCAGTCCAAGCAGCAACGTGGCTTGTTATGTCCATCGTCATCCCTGCATCTCCTTCCCCCGTGTTTGTCCCTTCGAGGATTGTGGCTTGAGAGGCTTACGTATCTAACCGAACCCCGAACTCAATCTTTGGCCCAAGCGTATCCTGAGATTTGAGGCCATTGCCGGAGTTAAGGACTGCTTCTGGTTCGACGGCCACATCTGCACATCGTGGACTGCACCGGACACGGGTTGCCCCAGGTGCATACGTATGCCTTCCCCATCTACGACGCACATGGTCTAGTCGACAGAGATAAGGTGTCCCTGCCTCATCCTAGCTGGAGCTTAGCCTGGATAGCGGCAGCGCCCGGAATATCTGGCGGAGTCGGTAGTAAACGGAGTACGAATGCACAATACGCAGTACGAAGGACCAAGTCGACTACTTCAACCCCGCCAGGCAGCCATCAAAAACCATACGACTCCAGCAGCAGGGTATGGGGAAGGGCGGTTAAAGCACGCCGTCGAAGTAGCTTTCTTCTCGTTGGCCCAACAGTTTATTGCACGATCTATCGGAGTGTGACCGGGGTCCGTGGATGACCCTCAGGCAGAGAAATATTTCAGCCTGGAACTCATCCTGTGAGTCCCTGAACGCGGTGGATCCGCCTCTGAATTCAAAGGCGCTGAGAGCTTGGTGGTCCGAGACGCCAAGTTTTGGCGCAGATGTTGATCAAGTTGGAGGCTGGGCAGTGGGCATCTGTGCCGCACGGCAAGGCAGGGCGCTGGCCGTTGAAGCGGGATTCGATAAGCATGAACCCCAGCTAGCTGTTCAGCTATTATGCTAGCAGTGACGCAGCAACAGAGGATAGAGTATAGAAGCATGAGCCTGTTCGCCATAACCAGAACGCGTGGCAAGGATGTCCTGCCATTGATCGAAGGATGACCCTGGATCTCTGCCGCGCCATCTTTCTCCATTTGCGGTTAGCAAGCGACCCCTGCTACGGCCGACGCTATCTCAAGAGGCGTTGTCCAGTCCTCTTGGCACATTGGCATAAGGCTGACCTCTGCCTTGGACACATCTGGGCCAATGAGTTAATTCGCACCTCTTCTAACCCGCTCCAAAGTCTTGCTGTGCAACCACAAGCCGAATGAATTGTACACCGAGTATGCGGGCGTTAGGTAACCATATTATCAAGCAAGACGGCTTGTGACAGTTCCCTGTTGCGACTCGAAAGTTTGGTTGGCCTGACGAACCCACCTGACGGTTTATGGAGCTGGATCAGGGTCTTTCGGGTGCCACAAATCAGGGTGAGTCGTGTGGATCGTGGACTTGCCTCGACATGATCTAGTTGCTTCGACCGTCTAACCGGCTCAACAAAACACGGAAATCAAGGACTGCCTGGCAAATTCGATAATCTGGCCATTCCACCCTATCATAATTTCGCAGAACTCGAAGGAAGGACATGTGGAAGGCCCTAAGGACGTTGGCCCAGCGTCAGCGTCTTTACACCACTTTGCACAGGGCCGAAATCAAGAAGCCAAGACCTTGGGACTTAGCTAAGAGAAAGAGATTCGAGTGGCAGGCCAAGCTGCGAAAATACGGATACGAACTGCTGGAGAATCAATCTGCTGACAAAATTCTGCGAGTCTAGCCGAGGAGGCCAAGTATGACTACGTAGATGAGAGAAGAAACACGGGCCTGCCAGTGCCAGATTCCTGGGCTGGAGATCTCATCCACGGACGCACGCAGGGACACCTGCCGACTCAAACATGCCGACTCAAAAATAATAATGAAGGCGTCTGAAGCTGAACAGAGGAAGATCTAGACGCCGTGGAGCCGGATTTTTTCTATCTCCGCTGACAAAGCGAGCGTCACCACACCACACAAGAGGGGTTTTGGGTTATTCGAGTCAGCTTCTGATCGTCAGGGTCTGCCGTGACCGACTTCAGAAAACCGAGTTCGCCGAGGTGGAAACTGAAATGTAGATTTTGGTATTTTACATCCACAGACTCGGAGCGCACCACTGCCGACCGTCCTGTTGGCTGGTGCCCTTGTAAGTGATGTCCCTCTGTCAACCACACGACACGCTAACCGCCGAACCTTTTCTTTCCGAGCCCATAACCCACATTCTATCGATTTTTCTTCACCCTCATGCTTCCAAAATATGTTCCAATCAATTCTTTGCCCAACCCGGCACTCCGTCGTAAGATTCTGCTCACGGTGGATCCCGCGAACAAATCAGCGCCCTCCAAAATCTCCTACCCGACTTGCATCCCGGCACTGTGCCCTAACTGCTTACAACAAAGATGATCACTGATCAGCAAGAATAGCACCCTCGACTCCAGATACACAAACATCACCTCATGGTTCCTACCTGCAAACACGCATCCAGTCTACAGTCTCTCGGAATTACAAAGAAGCAAACCCGACATGCGAATTTTGGCCCTGCAGCCTCGTCACTTTGAGCTACGTAAGCCCAGTCGTCACGCGGTGGGGTTTAATTCTTGATAAAGACTAGATGAGGTCCGCAGCCTCGGCGTTCGACTCGGCGAGTTCCAGGTCTGGAAGGGCTCATAATCAATAATCACAAAATCCACATACGACTTCGGAAAAAAGCTGAGGGGTTGGAATCATTGGATTTGGGACGAAAGTGGGGTGTGGGCGTTTGTGGGAGCCCCCATCTGCTCCTTGGACTTTGAGGGTCTCTTTGTGGCTACAGCCTACACGTAAGCCACACCATCTTTACTACCTCTAACCTTCTAGTCTGTATACAGCCGGAGCTTGCGTTGCGGACTTGCGAACGTGACGGTGCGACCGTCACAGTCTACGCGACTTCCAGCGGAGACTAGCCCCAGTCTCGTCTGACTGCGTCTCCTCCAGGAGCCCTGAAAATGAGGATTTAGAACGACCGAACTAGCGGAATCGAAGGACCCCGACCCCGAGCCAACCAGATGCAGTCACCCATGAGCCCTGCTCCAGACATCCTGGCATCGTGCCTCAAACCTGAAGGCTAGCTCACTCACTACTTACGTAGGCGCATACGAATGCCCTGGCTTAGGTGGGGTTAGCTTGTTCATACAGGACGACTGCGGGTGTCGAGTTTGTCGACAACTATCGACTGGCTGAGGATTTGCCGCCGGCATCCAGTCAACGCCCCTACGGAGTATCAGACCATCTCAGCTCAAGTACTTTGATTAGCGAGGGTACTCGGATTACGAGGGCGAGTCGTCATGGGATGTGATCATGTCAACTTGTTGGCAATGGCTGCTGTAAGCATTTGATTGAGGGTGCGACGGATCCTCGATGTCGTGGCTTTTGGTATCCCTTGTTTGAGATGCCGCAATCACAGGGGCATTATGAAGCCATCAGAAGAGACGCTGTGAGAGGGGGCCATACCTGCTACATGATCGCGCTTACTTGGTTGCTGTTCGCCTGGTTGTCGTAGTACAATTATTCCAACAAGGCATCGATGAGCGAGCCTGCTAATAGTGATCCTTATCAAGATACAGTAGCGATATGGACACATTGGTGAGCTTAGGTATCTAGATCCTCGTGTAGTTTTCACGCAGTGTTCTCCTCATTTAGAGCAGCCGTCTAGTTATCCTAGCAACATGACTGAATACTTCATTCTAGGGCCGAATCGATTACAGTTGCTATCAATGGTTTGGATGTAGTTTGAAAATAAGGTACCCATGTACCTGCAGAAGCATGTAACTCATGTCAAAACGCGAATGTCTAACCTGGTTTGAGCCCTGGGGTGGGCATCTCCTGCTATTGTCACCCCATGTAGGTACGTAGTACTCTGGTCTAACTACCAAGGCAACAACACACACAAACACACCTCTTTCACATTACCCAAAGCCAACCCAGTCCCATCCCAATTCAACTTCCTCTCAGGCCCCTCGATAATGTGATCTACCTCCTCACTTCAACTCTCTCTTCAGCTCGCCCTCCCTCTCCATCTCTTCCAGCGTCTTATCAACAGTTCTCATCCCTTCCATCGCCGCCGGCGCACCACAATACACAAAAGAGTGCATAACCGCCTCTCTGATCTCCAGCTCCGAGAGGCCATTCCGCACGGCCCCACGCACATGCACCCCCAGCTCAAGCTGGCGGTTCAGCGCAATCAGCATCCCGATGTTCATCAGGCTCCGCTGTTTGCGGTCGAGCCCCGGGCGGTTCCAGATCGAGCCCCAGGCGAACTCGGTGATGGTCTCTTGCATGGGCAGCGTGAAGGCGTTAGACGATGCGAGGGAGCGGTTTACGTGTGATGAGCCCAGGACGGCTTTTCGGGTTGAGAGCCCGGTTTCGTACATTGGTGAAGGAGGGGGGGAGGAGCGGTTTTGGGGTTGGTCGGACATTGTGGTTGTGATTTGTGGTGGATGGTGCGTGTTGTTGTCTTAAGGTGATGTATCTTTCTTCTGCTGAGCAAGGACGACGTCGAACGACTGCTAATGCTTGTGAGAATTGCCTCGGCTAGGTCTATATGTCAACTGCAAGTCAACGATGCTGTCATACTTAAGGACGGGCCGAGTCGGATCCATGGCGGAGGGTTTCCGCAGTCAAGATAACTCTACGTATACTTTAGACCGAGTCCGACATAGAGCGCTTTGAGCAGCCTGGCGAACGCATACACGCTCTATCCATTGACAGCCGAGTTATCGTGCCGATAGGACAGACAGTCAAGTCTCAGAGCTCGGACTCTACACTCGAAACAAGCACCGCAGCCAGCAGAGTATATCAGAAACACTCTCTCCGCCGCGCCGCCGCACCCAGTCCCGCAAGCACGAGCGCGAACGAACCCCTAGGTCGAAACGCAGGTTAGACATTCCGGCGCGACGATCCGAAGCCAGTACCACTCCTGCTGGAATGCTCGGGGCCTCGGGATAACCCTTTGTTTCAATTGATCTCAACTTCAGGGACAGATGAAACAGGGTGAACCGAGCCGGGCAGGGTAGGGCAGATCAGCCCTAGCGGACACTTTCCGTTCCTGGGAAATGGTCGGTTCTGCAGTCTTTCTTCTGGGTAATCCATACAAGACAATTCGGCGTAGAAGAGACAAACAAGCTTCGCTTCTTATTGAGCTAGGGTATCTACTCCTACGGTATGCGGTTCTGCGAAGCAGATCGCGTTGGCACGCAGTACACGGTCGGTGGGAGGCTAGAGGACTGGCATTCCAACGCCATCCCTAGAAAAAGATATGCCTTCATTCCACGCGCCACCAGCGTACTCTTGACGTTGATATAGAAAGGTAGGACTGATAGTTGATAGTCAATAGATACGTCTAGGAATAATCACCTCGCAGTGTTGAGTCTACTCTCTGTGCAAACCATTACATCTACAGACTTACCTACTACCAACTAACCAGCAATCACCAACCACAATGGCACCACCACAATCATGGGCCTCCCTAGTCCTAGGCGTCACGATCCTCATCTCCCCCTTGACAGCAGCGCTGCCCGTCCCCCTCACAACTACAAGCAAAGACGCCGACTGCAACACCCCGAGTCCTGAACCAGGGAGGAAGATCCAGATCCAACCTCGATCTCCAACCCCTGACCCTGTACGTCGAGCCCAATATATGTTGCGAGACAGACCCCTTTGTACGTTTTTGAGTCTAACTGCTGACTGCTAACCTGCAACAGCGAATGATCCCAAGCCAAACAGACCTCGTGGCAGCGATCTTCGCGAAACTCGGCATGGACGAGCTGGCCAAGTTGAACAAGCTGCACCCCGAAGAAGAAGAGGAGGAGCAGGAGAATAATGGCCCCACGGCGGTGATCGACGATAGCCGTGCAACTACGCATACTGTTACAGAGCAGGATAATACTGTTGACAATGGGCAGGAGCAGGAGCAGGAGCAGGTGCAGCAAACACATGCGCAGGAGCATAAGCAAGGGAAGGTGGATGATGCCACCGGGGGCGATGCAGATGCAGCGGAAGACCCCAAGGGGTTTGTGGATTCGCTGTTTGAGGCACTGAGGAGAAAGTTCCGCGAGGCCATTAATGGGAGCGATGAGGTTAGATTGGTGTAGTTGCTGCACTGCAGGTGCAGTTGTGTCCATGCTTCATCGAGCTGGGATGTTTGCGAGCTACGGTTGGATTGTCCTGCTGATGGGACTCGTTGTAGTACTGGGGGCTTAGCGTTATGAGTAACGATACAGTGGTATATGGCAATAGTCTATGTGGTTTGAGCCAATGAAGCATATATTAATTCGTGAATAAGTAGCTGTTAGTTCGTAAGGTTGCAAGACATCAAAATATGCACCGACGGTAAAGCCACATTTCCTGAGGGTTGGTAGGACGAGGTCGAGCTTCACTTATCACGGTCTATCGACTCCTGCTGCTGACGACGCCGGTCCGGACTGACGACGACGGTCTGGGCAGAGATACAAACTAACCTCGCAGCGAGGGTTCAGGATATAACCCATCTCGTGACAAGGTTGAGCCCAGCACGACGAACGTCGATAACTTGCGAGGCAGGGTAAAACCCAGGGTCCAAGAGCTGTAGAACACACGTCTGCCAGGCGCAGCAACACCCTCGAGGATCCGGAGTTCCCTCGAGCACTACGTGCTATAGGACGAAGCAATGGTCATCATGGAGCCGATTGGGTGCCCACAAGTGGCCGCCCGCAGACCCTGAGTCCGTCCGACCTGGTGACACAGAGTACGTACGGTTACGCAAGGAGACCCTCGCACGCTCAGCAGATATGACCAGATCGAAGAGCTTGACGATCTAAGCGTGTCCTCGGGGACAGGCCGCCTCAGTGAAGCCCGAAGCCGCCAGGTTTGCAGTCTCAACGCCGACACCTACCTACAGACAGGGACGGCAGTGTGACCGTCATATTAAAATCGAACCTGTGCAAAGCTGAAGCTATTGTTAGCCTAGTTCGACGATTTTGAGCGAGTGCGACATCGAGGAAAAGTGTTCAATCAGGTCAAGTGTAGTAGGTCAACACGCAATCTCACAAGAGTAATCCAGGAGATTGTCGGAATTGCAGAATTCTTGAAGAGATCATCATTGAAGGAGGGTGGGCTTAATACAGGGGTGGCAGAGTCGTCCACTTACTCAGTCAATGGCCATGGTCGTCGCTTGTGGCTGGTTCCAGGATCAGTGGAGGAGGTGGAAAAGGAGCAGCGGAGGAGAAAGAATAAAAGTGTGAACAATAGCCTCATCACGTGCCGGGCTGTATACTCGACTCAGCAAGCAGAGACGCCAGCATCACGTCAATCGGACCCTGAGATCCTCCCCAAAAATCTGCTCGCTGCCCTATTGCCCCCGCTTGCGACCCATCAATCCGCTCATTCATCCGTCCAAAACTCCCGCCGTTTCCAATGGCCGACTCTCCTGGCTCCCCCCTCTCCTCTGTTGCCTCAGACGACATGTCGGACCGCGACGAGCCCAAGCAGGGTGTCTCAACCCCATCATCCAACATGCCCCCGTCAAAGCGACGCCGCACCGGCATGGCCTCCTGGGACCGTAACACGCCCGTGTCGACATCCTTCCAGGATGAGCTGCCTCCGCCTCCGTCCCCGTCGTCTTCCATATCGTCCGATACGTCCGGCGAAATTCCCAACTCACCCAACACGCTGTCGCTCATCGGCGCAAACCAGGACGAGGACTACAGCGGGCTCTGCAGCGACCAGGTCACCGTGTGCCGATGGGAGGGATGCGATTTTAAAGATCTCGGGAACATGGACGACCTGGTCCAACATATTCACAATGAGCATGTCGGTAGCCGGCAGAAGAAATACTCCTGCGAATGGTCCGATTGTACTCGGAAGGGCCAAACGCATGCAAGCGGTTATGCGCTACGTGCGCACATGAGGAGCCATACGAGAGAGAAGCCCTTTTACTGCGCACTGCCTGGTAGGCATTCTTTCATTCCCCCTGCCTCTACCTCTGCCAGTTGTTCCGCGTAACAATAATCATGATCAACACAATATGCTAACAACCCGGACACGGACAGAATGTGACCGCAGTTTCACCCGCTCCGACGCCCTTGCAAAGCACATGCGAACGGTCCACGAGACCGAAGCTCTGCGCCCGTCCGACCCCGTCCCCAAACGTCACGACAACCTCTCCTCCGGCGGAACCCCGGTCGGCACGCCAGCCTCCAAGCTACAACGCATCAAACTGAAGCTCTCGCACCCACCGCGCGACGACTCGGAGCAATACAGCGAAAGTGCCAACGATGACACAGCCGGCACAGAGGAACTCGACGAATTCGAGGTCCCCGAGCTCGGCCCCGAGACTGGTTTTGACGCCCACGAGCTCCAGATGAATCCGCACCAGCTATACAGGCTTCTTCGCCGGCAAATATACTGGGCTGAACAGGAGAGTGCGAGTCTAAAAAGCGACTGGGAGAAAATCAGGCCGAAGAGGAAACAGGCGTGGGAGGAGAAGGAGGCTATATTTGACGACTTGCTGGAAGCGGAAGTCACGCTTTTGAAGTTCATAAGGGATGCTGAAGAGTCGGCGGCGCAGATGCCTGTTGTACCGCCGAATGGAGTGCCCGCGAATCTACAACACCCTATAGCGACCGTTGGCTACGATTCCATTCCGCCATGATTTCTCAAGCCTCGCGCTTTCCTGTTTCTCTCTTCTACTTTTCCCTCCCTCTACTAGGGATTGTACTAGCTAGCGATTTTTACGCATGTTTCCTCTCTCTTATCTACCTCACCTTGTATCAAAGGGCGGCCTCAATGGCGGCTCTAGTCCGGCGCGTTGTATCCTTTGTTCATGGTCCTGGCGCTAGATGATGATTCTTTTTGAACCCTCCTACATCTCACAATATCCTAATGTAATAAAATCTACATATTTCTACTGGAAGCTAAAATTTGACTTAGGTATCTCACGTCTTCAATCTTTCATCTGGTATTATATCTCGTCATAGAAGAGTAACCCGGCCAATGCTAGGTGGTAAGCCAGCCACCACGAACTCCACATCAACCATGGTATAGGACAAACACAAACAGGCTAAAATGACAGGACGACGGCAGGGTAACAATGGTAGAAAAAGGAGGTCTAGCAAAACATTACAACATATCTCCCAGAATGGATAGTAGTAGGATACATGAATGCCCGCAAACAGTCTCAGACCCCAACGCCAGCGCAGATGGGAGGGGGCTCAGATCTAAAAAGTAGTGGAGGTAGTAAGGGTATGTGTAGGTAGCGCTGGATGATGATGATGGAGATGTAGATGTAGATGAAATACAGCTGAACCTGAACCCGAACCCGGTTCGTTCCAAGCAATTGCTAATAGAAAGACAAAGAGCCAAAAGAGATGAAGAAGTAGAAGAAACAGAAGATATCTCATGCAACATCGTACCAAGACCACTGCAGGGGAATGATGTTCAGAGTTCCCGAGAGTGGACCACACCAGACGCCGTCGCCATGCTTCCCAAGTATGCGTAAAGAAAAACGATAAGAGATATAGTTGTTCGAAGAGATCAAAAGACAAGCGCTTTTTGCTGCAAATAAGGAAGCTTCAGTCTCCATTTGAGGGGACCTGGGCTACGGCCGATTTCTTGTGGACATCGACCAGTTTGTGGTACATTTCCATGAGTTTAGCTCCCCCGGCGTCTTTGTTGGGCCAATGATTGACCGAGACATAGTGCCTGTTCATAAGGTGAGAAATCGTCCTGGGAAGCAATGGAAGGAAAACATACCATAATCGAGTTTCAAGGGAGAGGAGAGAGCCAGAGCTATCTCCCCGAAGGTTACTGTTGATGAAGCCACCAATCTTGTTGAGTAGACGCCGAAGTTCGGAGGCACGCTCTGCTTTATTGGGGAAGTTTTCTTTAGTGACATCTGAGACCTTCTTTAGATCATCACGAATGGGCTTGAAGAAGCGACGCGACATGTCCTCCTTACTAGCCGAGTGGCCATTCTCGCTGTTTCTGCGACGGCGAACGTCTTCGCTCGACGCATCAGACGGTCTGTGGCGGCGCTCGTGCTCGTGAATAGACCGGGCGCGGGAATCGCGATTTGGAGTATTGTGCCGTTCCATGCTGTCTCGGCCTCCGTGAGTATGAGACCGATGCCGGGTTCGATCTTGTTCCCGGTGGCCCTTGCGTTGAAGCGACGGGGCCGGGGACGCTGACACACTTGCACTTGCGTGAGGTCGAGACGTGCTTTTTCGCGCATTGCGATGGTGGTTCTCCACCGCTCGCTTCGCCGTAGTACTGGAACCATTGCTGACCTTGTCTCTGAGAATGGACAAAAGGTAGTCGGCTCGCCGAACGAGGTGAACAGCGCCAGGAGATTTCGTAGCCTTGTCTTCTCCATTCAACCGCTCCGTCTTCCGCTCAACTCGGTGCTCTTCCAGAAAGAATTTGTCTCCGAGGCCAAGATCGGTGTCGTCCCGAATCTGTGCCCATGCACCATAACCATGACGCGAAATCCCGACGCAGAGCATACCATCTTCGCGCGCTCCCCATGGACATGAGTAATCAGGCGCTTTCGTTGCTTCTGGAACACGGAAACTTCTGAAGTCAGGTACCGCGAGTAATGCCTCCTTTAAAACACGCATTTCTGCCGGACGCTCAACAATGGTATAAGCATTAAGACGTTTGACCCCATGAAGATCAAACAGAACCGCCTTTCGCTCCTTTTTAGTGAGCACCTTGCCAGCATTCTCGAGGGCCTCCATTCGTTGCACGTCCTCTTTGACCAGCGCCGCAGCCTTATCAGTTATCTCACGCAGAGCAGTTTTGACAGTATCCCTGTCGCGTTCCGTCAGGCGGGCTTCGCGGATCACTTCGTCTTCTCGGTTGTCCATGTCACCATAACGTAGGAAGGATCGGAGAAGGTGACGATATTCCTTCTCTACGAGCGGGCGCTTCGGATCGGCTTTCACATTCGGTTCCGAGTCGTCGCCATCGTCATCGTTCATGCTGACCTGTACGCGTGCTTGTCGCTTGGCTTTCCTTTCGGCCCGAGTATCTCTTTCTTCACCTGCAGAAATCCGCTTGCGCGGACGATTTTGCTCAATGACATCCGCCAGATACCTCTCGTCGGCTTTCTTTTTTTCCTCAGCCTTGATCTCCTCGAGTTGCTCCTTGGGAATGATGTCGTCCCAAGTGAGGTCGTCAACTTTGATGTCGACGTAATCAAAAGCCTTCAGGAACTCTTCGCCACCATCAGCTTGGATGCCCTCGGCTTGCTCTGTCTGATGTAACTCAGCGTTTGCGAGAACCGAATCAATGTCCAGCTGCTCCAGCTTCGCCTGGTTGCCGGTTTGCTCAAACATTCTCTGTCCACGGCGCTTGAGAATTCGAGAGATGTCATCGGTGGAGTTGGGCTCGCCGAGGGTGATGCCTCCTCGGGCCATTTTATTCTGAATCTCAGTCGCTTCTTTGTCGGTGACACCTCTCTGGATTGTGATGAACTCGAGAAGAAGCTTGTTACGGGCTCTCTCAATCACCTCCTCTTCCACGGTATCTTTGGAGACCAAACGGTACACACTGACAGGCCTTGTTTGACCGATACGGTGAGCTCTGGCCATTGCCTGGAGATCAGCTTGAGGATTCCAATCAGAGTCAAACAGAACAACAGTATCGGCAGTCATAAGGTTGATTCCGAGACCGCCCGCTCGTGTGGACAGGATAAATGCAAAATCGCTGCTATCCGGCGCATTGTAATGCTCAATAGCAAGGCGACGCGAGGCTGATGGGATCGTGCCATCCAGTCGTTGGTAGGTGTAACCACGGTATTCCATGTAATCTCCCAGGATATCAAGCATCTTCACCATTTGACTGAAGATCAGCACACGGTGTCCATCTCGCTTCAATTTGGCAAGAAGCTGATCGAGCAGCATCATCTTTCCACTACTAGTGATCATAGCTCGCAAGACATCCTCTCGTCTAGTGCTTCCTTCGAGTATTTTGGCTTCGGCATTTGGAAACATGAACGGATGGTTACTTGCTTTTTTCAGCTCCATCATGATGTTGAGGAGTGATTGCTTTTGGCCTTTGGTGCCTTCATTCAATGCAGCATAATTCTTTGTGAGAATGTTCTTGTAGTACTCTAACTGAACATCAGAAAGCTCCACGCGAATAATCTTCTCGGTCTTGGGAGGCAGGTCAGACTCGACTTTGGACTTCGTCCGACGTAGCATGAAAGGCGAGATAGACTTGGTCAACTGGGCGAGCTGTTCAGAGGCGGCCTCCGAGTTCAAATCCATGTCTGCATCGACATTGACCAAGCCGGGATTCAAGAAATCCAAGAGCGCCGAAAGCTCAGCAAGGTTATTTTGAATCGGAGTGCCAGTGATGAGAAGGCGGGCGGGTGAGTTAAATTCTTGAAGTTTGATATATAGTTGGGAGTCCCGGTTTTTCAGTCGATGAGCCTCGTCCACTGCCATGAATTGCCAGTTGAACTGGCAAAGGAATGCTGAGTCGACCAAGACATATTCGTAGGTCGTCAGAAGCACGTTGAACTTCGGTCTTCGAGGATTACCATCCACCATAAGCTCGTGCTCTTTGAGAACGTTACGGGACGCTTCGTTCCCGTTATAAACGATGTAATTGAGATCGGGAGACCAATTGTCAAACGTTTCCGCCCAGGAGGGCATTGTAGACAGAGGAACAACAACCACAAAGGGGCCCTGCTGGTGTCTAACATGGCGCAGCCAGCTGATGAAGGCAACAGTTTGTACCGTTTTACCCAAACCCATCTCATCTGCCAGGACGACATTGCGATTTTTTACCCAGTTGAACGCCATGAAGTTGACACCTTTCACTTGGAACTCCTTGAGTTGGCCATTTTGCAGAAAGCTTGGTGTTCCCTTGATCGGTTCGAACGGTTTGCGAGAGCTAGGATGTGACTCCTTCTTATCGGAGACAGGCGGCCGCGAAGAGCGATCTAGGAATCGGTCTATCTCGTGTTGCGCGATGTTACTGACCAGCTCTTCACTTTCCCATGTACAAGAATCATAGAAAAGGCGCTTCCATTTCACCAGGTACTCGGTGCCATCTTCTCCGTCGCGCATTCCAATCACTCGCTCCACAATCTTTTGGTCCTCAATTGCATCGACATCCCTTTCACGATCGAGATTCCATTTCTCGCGGTCCTCAGGAGGTACGCCTTCGTCGTAATTCAGACGTAAGTCTTCGGCAAGAACCTTCCGAACGTAATTATCAAGCCGGCGGGTACTCCGGCAGTTGGCCAAGCTTTCGGCCGTCTCCCATGTCGCATGGTAATGAGACTTCTCTTGCCATTTTATATAAAATTCGAAGTGGTGACGGTCAACATCCGGGTCACTCGGATCGACGTCCGCCTTGGGACGGTGATTGAGCACAATGTCTATTGCTGGTCGGTCATCTTCCATAGTGTTTACCCAGTAGTTCGGTGTTAAATCGTCTACATCATCCTCAAACATTGAGTCATCGTCATCTTCATTGTAATTTGAGACCTTGGCAGCATTTCGTGTGGAGAACCGAACCTCGGCATGGGAAGGGGCGTTGTTCGTGGAGGCTTGGAGTAATCGCCGACGTTTCGCCTTGCCTGCGCGAGCGCGACTACCGCCATACTCATCGCTATCCGACTCATCCGAGTACGTTGATTGTGTTGCGGACCGCGAGGGGACTTTCGACGACAACTGTGAAGGTGCTGGGCGTCGACGCTTAGAGCGAGGTGCCACGTCATCAGACTCCGATTCTGAAGAGGAGTCAGCTATCCGACGCGTCGTGCGAGCTCGCCCGCTGCGACGAAGCCCGTACAGATCAGGATTCTTCCGGATGAAGTCCGCATCATCGACAGACGGCGATTTGCGCTTCATGCCTCGTGTAGGTTCGGAGGAGGAAGAGTTTTCAGCATCGGATGGACTACTAGCTTTTGCGCTGTTTCCCATCCCATATTCATCGTCTTCTCCCTCTGCGTCAGGAGAATCGGCATTATACGAGTCATCCGCGGGATCGGCATCGGAGGACTCGGAGACAGCATCATCTTCGGGGGATTGAGGGACGGTACCCTCATGATCGTCTTCTGCTAGCTCATTGTGGAATCCGGCAGCATCGGTAACGGGCGACATTGAATACCCGTTGGCGAAGGCACTTGTCACCCCGGGTTCGGAGGTAGATGGGATCACCATGCTAGTTGCTATGGATCGAGAAAGGCATCAGCATTGTAGCTCGAGACAGGCTCGGAGAGGGCTAGAAGGCACAGGGTATTGTAGAGCAGCGTTATGCGATCCAGATAATCATGATTTAAAGCTATAAACCCAGGAGAATGGAATAGGAGATAAAGGTATGATGCATTGACATGATTTTGATGATGGGTTAGATGAGACGCGACGGAACGGGCAGAGTAAAATCCCTGCAATTGCAGGGGTGAAAGCAAGATTAAAACCATATTCAGCAGGAGGAATAGAGGCTAATCTCGACATAAATGAATCTAGAAGGCCTGAGGTCCAAGAAAAGTGAAGATATCCTTGATTCTCAGGTGGGTCGAGGCAGTAGAGATGTACTCAGGCGGCAGCACCAAGACACGTCGGAGATCACAACAAGAGAAATAAATTACTTACAATCCATAGCTTGGTGACCCCGGATCACCGCAAAACAAGGGAAAGAATTGTGAAAAAAATAGTAAAGAAAGGTGGGGGAAGGGGAGGGGGTGGATGGGATGAGATGGTGGAGAGCAGCAAAGGAATGATGGGAGGCCGCTGAGAATATGATGAGGGAGTGTTAGAGGGAAGAGTTGGACGTCGGGCTGGGGGGACGGGCGAGTCACAGCGAAGGAACGGGCTTCTGGCCTGAGCCTTGAGGCTGCCGCATTTTACCAAGCCCCGTTCGGCTTAGCGTACACACAAGCGAGTTCTTTCTTGGCCTAGTGGCGGGAGTCAGTCACGTGCAAGCCGGCCCGGATCAACGCGTTTTCCGTTGCAGCTTCCAAGGCCGTCTTTCGGTCCAATCAGTGAACCACGAAATAATAGTCTAAGAGCCTGAGGCACCGATCAGTGCCCACAATCAAGCCTGGCATAGATTTCTGTCTCAAGAGCCCCTCCTCGACGAATCCACGCAACGTCTCTTTCTTCTTAATCCTGGTGGTTGCTGCGCGGATATCTGGTATCGTCTGCTTCAGGCCCGTACACTCGTCGCTGAATAGGCCGTATCCTGCTGGTTCAACTTGCGCTTCTGTGGTCTTTGTTCTCTTGATTCCAGGCCTACTTATATTGTTCTGGTTTCTCGCGGCTTTGATTCCTCTCAAGCACCATGTCTGAGAAACTTACCCGGTATGAGCGCCTCGGCTGCCTGGTATGCATCGCAACTAATCTTCTACTTTCTTTAGTATTGCTATTGTCAGCACTGACAAAGTGAGTATTCAGTGCCCCGCTTGTGATGAACGTCATATACTTATAACAACGCGTTTAATAGTGCAAACCGAAGGTGAGCGGACATTCGACCAAACTCAGTATTACCACCTGATCATAATGACTGACTCTGCTACTTTGCTCTAGAAATGTCGCCAAGAATGTAAAAAGTCCTGCCCCGTCGTCCGCACCGGAAAACTTTGCATTGAGGTCACCCCCGAGTCCAAGATCGCTTTCATCTCCGAGCGCCTGTGTATCGGTTGCGGTATCTGTCCGAAGAAATGTCCGTTCGGTGCTATCCATATCATCAACTTGCCCACCAACTTGGAGAGCCAGGTCACCCATCGTTACTCTGCCAACAGCTTCAAGCTTCACCGTCTTCCTATGCCTCGTCCTGGCCAGGTTCTAGGTCTTGTTGGAACAAACGGTATTGGAAAGAGTACGGCATTGAAGATTCTCTCCGGAAAGTTGAAGCCCAACCTTGGTCGTTATGACAATCCGCCGGACTGGGAGGAGATCCTTAGGTATTTCCGTGGCTCCGAATTGCAGAGTAGGTATATCCCTTCTGTTCGGATGGTACTTTCCTCTGACCGCGGTAGACTACTTCACGAAGGTGCTGGAAGATGACTTGAAGGCTGTCGTCAAGCCTCAGTACGTTGACCAGATCCCTCGAGCCGTGAAGGGCCCGACCAAGAAAGTCGGCGACCTTATCCAGGCCCGCGCGCAACTTGATAACATGGAGGAAACACTGGACAACCTAGGTACGAAAATCGTTTGCTAGGCTCAGGCTGCGAACTAATGGTCCAATGCAGAACTTCGACAGGTTCAGGACCGTGACATTACTCACCTTTCTGGTGGAGAGCTCCAGCGATTCGCCATTGGTCTTGTCTGCGTCCAGAAAGCTGATGTGTAAGTGCTTGGATCAAGAAAAGAGTACACTCGTATTCTAATGCGCTGAACAGGTACATGTTTGACGAGCCGTCTTCTTATCTCGATGTCAAGCAGCGTCTTGCCGCTGCCCGCTCCATCCGTGACCTCCTGCGCCCCGATGACTACGTCATTGTCGTCGAGCACGATTTGTCTGTTCTTGATTACCTTTCCGATTTCATTTGCGTGCTGTATGGTAAGCCTGCGGTTTATGGTGTCGTTACTCTGCCATCTTCCGTGCGTGAAGGTATCAACATCTTCTTGGACGGTCACATCCCAACCGAGAACTTGCGGTTCCGAGAGGAGTCTCTTACTTTCCGTCTCGCTGAATCCGGAGACGACTTTGTTATCGACAAGAACCGTGCGTTCAGGTACCCTAGCATGGAGAAGACTCTTGGAAATTTCCACTTGAAGATCGACGCCGGTGATTTCACTGATTCCGAAATCGTCGTCATGATGGGAGAGAATGGAACCGGAAAGACCACATTCTGTAAAATGCTTGCCGGTGCCGAGAAGCCTGACGGTAATGCCTCGGTTCCACGCATGAACATCAGCATGAAGCCTCAAAAGATCACCCCCAAGTTTCAGGGAACTGTCCGTCAGCTCTTCTTCAAGAAGATCAAGGCTGCTTTCTTGTCGCCCCAGTTCCAGACCGACGTCTACAAGCCTCTCAAGATCGATGACTTCATTGACCAGGAAGTTCAGAACCTGTCTGGTGGTGAATTGCAGCGTGTCGCCATCGTTTTGGCCCTTGGTATCCCCGCCGACATCTACCTCATTGACGAGCCCAGTGCCTACCTCGATTCCGAGCAGCGTATCGTGGCCGCCAAGGTTATCAAGCGTTTCATCATGCACACCAAGAAGACCGCCTTCATCGTTGAGCACGATTTCATCATGGCGACTTATCTTGCTGACCGCGTCATTGTATTCGATGGTCAGCCGTCTGTTGATGCGCACGCGAACACTCCGGAGTCTCTCGTCACTGGTTGCAACAGCTTCTTGAGGAACCTCGACGTCACCTTCCGTCGTGACCCCAACAGTTACCGCCCTCGTATCAACAAGATGAACAGTCAGATGGATCAGGAGCAGAAGCTGGCCGGTAACTTCGTAAGTAGTCCCTTGCAGATTTGGCCTTTGATTCTCTCGATTGCTTTCCCTGGAACAATATGCTAACATCACTTGCTGCAGTATTTCTTGGAGGAAGAGAAATGAAGAGGGCGTCCCAGAGAGACATCATCGCGTGCCTCACCACGGTGGTGGCCGCGACTCCTACCGGCGACACCATAACCCTCGTCGCAGGCACAGGAGAATCCTTAGGATAAGGGCGTTCTTCGGCGTTACCAAAGCATCAGCGAGTCAGTCACAGCGACCTCTCCGGGGCGCTGGCAGGCAATTCGGCGATGCGGAGGCCACGTCAGAGGATGGTGAAGAAGAGGGCGAGATCTCGACAACTAGCATGGATCAACTCGAAGCAAACCGCAATTCCTGATCGCACGAACTAGTTTCAACCTGCCTCGAATCGACTCCGGATATCATCCCCAATCAAGCTAAAGTTGACCGTCGCTCATAACTCATCGTCATCACCTCTAACTGCGCCCTCCGCAATGCCTGTATTCTTGAACCACGGGTACCTTTATAATTTGACTCTGGTGGGGATTGAGTATATTGGTAGTTTTCTTGTTCATATTTTATGTTTGATTCCTGCTTTTCTCATGGGCAACGGTTTTCTTTTTCTTGGTTGGCATGATACCGCTGGAGTTGTTGAGCCTGTTGCAAAAGTTCCATCCAGTTCATCTTTACATATGACGGTGCAGCACTACACTGTCATCAATTGTTCGCTTCTATAATTAAGTATGTAGGAGACTCTAGACAAATTTTTCTGCAAGAAGTATATTACAAATCCATGAATTATAGACCGGAATGTGTGCATTGAGACTGCTGTCAATACGTAGTTCTAGGGAAATATATATTGTATATAATCGCCATACCCCTAGTAAGCGCGACGTACTCCGCCTACCACAGTGGCCCATTTGCAACCTACTAGGGTACTACCTCTTTTCTCAATCTCTATCCACCTAACTACAACGCTCGAACAAATTTGAGGACGCTGGAAGCTTAATTCAGAGTATAAGGAATCAATCGCACCACCGAGTGTCTGAAGATCAAAGGCAGATAAGAACACGGGCCTCACCGTTGATTGACTGAAGGTTGATCGCTCATGGCAGTAAAATGTAAAATCTTGTAGTTGTTGTCAACACTACCGATTATACTCTCAATGTAGGTCGCCACGAAGGTACGGTGGTTGAACCGTGAGCTTGACAGCCTTGTGTATCTTCCTGTATAGAAAACTCGCCGCAGTAAAATTATATTACAAGCGTTGACAGGTAGATAGATGCGTCACGCGCCAGGTACGGTACAGATAGCCTCGCCAGTCGCGACTATACAGTAAAGCTGGTTGGGAGCTGAAGTAAACTACGCAATCCTATATTAGAGCTGTATCCAACTAATCCTCCTCAATCTCTCCCTCCTCACTCCCAGAATGCACAGCCTTTTCCTCCTTTGCTTCCTCCGCCGCAGCACTAACAGTGGAAGCGGCAGCTCCGGAGGTAGGCGTGCGCTCCCTGCGTTCCCTATCCTTTCGGCCATCTATATCCCTACTATCCGGTCGATACCGCTTCGTAGAGCGACTCGCCACACTTTCTGCATCGCTGTCACGTCGCCGTCGGCGATCATTGCTAGTAGTGACGCTAGCCGTACTCTTCGAGTCGCCCCCGTAGTCGAGCTCGTCGCGGCTACCGCGGGGATCACCACGAGTTCGGTAGAGGCGTTCGCGCTCTTCTTCGCGATCGCGCCGCTCACGCTCGTAGTGGCCGAGGGAGCGGGTGCTCCGCTCGTAATCGCGGTCTCGGTCACGACGGTCTCGATCTCGTTCCCGGTCGCGGTCCCGCTCGTCCCATCTTTCGCGGACTGGTGAGAGCCCGCTCGCGGCTTTGCGGTAGGAGCGTTCGCGGTCAGCTTGGGCTTTGCGGCGGTCAGCTTCGTAGGCGTCCGCTTCAGGGGTGCGACTTTGGCGGCTAGAGGGGCCGCGCCGTTCGCCTCTGTAGCTGCGATGGTCGCGACTGCGATCACGGTCACGGTCACGACCACGATCTCGCTCGCGATCGCGATCGCGGTCATGTTGATGCTCTCGGCGGCTGCCGCGGTCCCTGTCTCGGTCCCGCTCGGCATCTTCTTCCTTCTCCTTGAGGCGGCGGATGACTTTGTCGAAGGCAGTCTGGCGGAGTTCGTCGGTTTCGAGGGCTTTGTATTCTTCATACTTTTCTAGGGTAGGCTTTACCTTGTCCCATGTGTCGGTGGAGCGGAGAGGGGGGTCCAAACGCTTCATACGCGAGCGCAGAGCGTCAATGGCACGTCTCTGATGGCGGTCTGCTGCATGCTTCTCCTCCTCATTCCGACGCAGGGCCTTTTCCTGGATGCGTTGGAATATAACCTGAAGGAGGTCTGGATCGATCTTTGCTGTTCTGCGATCTGAAGACACGATGGAGTTGAATTCTTCAAGTGTGGTCTTCGAGGTAACGTCGAATCGTTTGTCCTAAAAGTGGTTAGCTTGTTTATCATGGCTAGTATTTCAGTGACACTCACATCAAGGACATCCAAGACATCATTACGGGGCCCACGCAGAGACCGCTCTTCCTCTTCGATCACATCCCAGAAGAGATCCAAAGGAGATGAGCCCGAGTTTCCAAGGATGCCAAGGTAACGTGGATCTTCCCGAATGGTAGGGTAAACGTTAGACCACTTGCTGCCAGCTTTAATAGCCCCCTTGCACCTCAACTCCTTGAGAAGGTCAACGAACTGTTCACGGGCATGACGTTCTTTTCTGGCCTTAGCCGCCTTCTGCTGCTGGCGAGCATCGTTGAACGCCCGCTCCAGTGACTTAATGTGGTTCTCAAATGCAGTGAGAATGTCTGATTTGCTGAGAGCCTTGAACTTGTCCTCGGTTTGGACCCTCTCGTTTGACTGGATGATTGCTTGAGCTTCGGACCACCGGGTGTAGGGCTCAAGATCCAAGGACTTGAGAATTGTCGCAAGCTCGTCCATAGCAGCTTTGCGGGAAGCGGCCTCTTGTTCAGCATGCTTCTTCTTGAGCTCCAGAATGTATTCTTCGAAGAGTTGCCGCCGTTCGTTCTCATCGTTGGTCGACCTAAAGATAGTTTCCCCTTCGATGATAGGACGGATAGTTTTCCAACGCGTGTAATGCTTAATTCCAGGGTGACGTTTCAACATAGTATTGAAATCTGCTCTGAGCTTAGCGAACCTTTCTTTCGCCCGGTCTTTTTCCTGCAAGCGAACCTCGACCGCATATTTCTCAAACGCTGCCTTGCGGTCTCTGGGGTCCTTGAGAGCGCGGTACTGAGGGTCTTTAATTGTTTCACGCATTGTTTGCTCCCAACTCCAGTCAGGCTGAACATTGTGACGCTTGAGCATCTTCATGAATGCTCCTTCAGCTTCTTCCAGTGATCCATAATCCGGCTCTTGGGTTGTTCCCAGCATTGAGCCAGCCGCTATGCCGTTAACGTCGCCAGCACCAAATCCTCCACGACTATCGTTATATCCTCGATCGTAGTCGTCACGATCACGCGGTTGATACGGTGTCAGTGAACTAACTCCGCCGGCAACGAACGTCGGAGCTCTATACATGATCTTATTAGTACTATTCATACGCACAGTAAGTGCTATACTTACGCAGCTGGCGCAGCGGGTGCAGCTTGAGCTTGAGCCAGCGCGTTTTTGTAGACCTCTGGCATTTCCCATGTACTTTGCTTGGTCTCCGAATGGGACCAGTACTTCCGTCCACCTTCCGCGGTATATTCTTTCCAGGGCTGGTTCGCCAATGCCCGCTGTATACAATTATAGTAGTCAATAAGTGCAAGTTTGACGCGCAAGAGCATATCACTAACCTCGACAGGTGTCATCAATTCGACGGGCTTCGTCCATTGTGTCGCTTTCGTTTGTGCATTGTAATAGTAGGCGCGTCCTTCAGGAGTGCGAGCCTCCTGCCACAAAGACGCAGGACCACTAGGAGCATTCATTGAATTCATTCTGCACCTAATGAGAGATTCTCACGGCCGACGTTGTTGCGGCTTGCTATCGCGCTCGGTGAGGTTCGGGGAAAATTAGATCGCCGCGACGCTCCCCGGCCGAGGTTTGTCTTGTTTGCATTAGCTCCCATGCCCCCAACACCGCGGTGTCAAATGCCTAGGGAGACAATCTCGTTTGAATCAATGGTTAGAAAAGCTGATGCTCTTTGAGAGCGCCATATTTGACCACGAATTTCTAGTGGGCATGCGACTTTTGCTCCCGCTATGCAGAGCCCTGACGTACCTGGGGAGTTCCTGAGGCATGCTGTTCTAGACACAGTTGTTCCCCATGCTTCAAACATCGATCTAGAAGCGGCGTTGACATCTGCGCTCGAAGAAGGTGCAGACGATCTACCATCTGTCTTATCATATATACCCCAGCGATCTGTCCTGTTCTTCGGTAAGTCGAGGTCTCATATCCTCACCAGGCTTTGTCTGTTACTTGTCTCTTACTCATATACAGCTTGTTATAGATGAGTTTTGTACCGCCCGAATTGTTTTGAGGCTCGCGAACTGCTCGCAAAACAGTCTGAAAGCCCACCTCCAGAACCTCGATATACGAATCGATGCCTTTGCTATTGACCCTGCGGAGGCCGTTGCCGAGAATCCAACGCCGACCCGGGATCTGATATTCTCAGGGGCCGTGGACACACGGGCCGATCCTCTTGTTGTTGTCAACGAGTTTGAAGGCGACACTGGAGAAGGAAACCATGTATACGTGATCTGGAACGTGGAGACTTTTCTCAGTACGAATCTCTGCCCTGCTGTTTTGATGGCCCGCTAACCCTGGCTCCATAGAGCGACCCCGTATTCGCATCCAACAACCTTCCGTAATCTTCATCGCCTCTGCCAGTCTTAATCCAGCAGACTCTCGACAGAACGACTCTCGCGAAGATGTATACCTACCTTCCTTGGTTCCAGCATCAACCAACGTGCTTCAACCTCTCACAACAGACCCAGCGTTCGGCCAGAAAGAACCATTCCTTCCAGCCTCCAGGCTTCTGCGAGTCGTACCCGCAAAATACAGCGAAGACCCTATATATAATGTCTTACAAGAATCGGGCCATCCGACACGAATAGTACCCGCTGCGAGTGCAAGGATACGCTATACCAGATTGAATTCCTTCAGCGGGCGACCAACGACGATTGCAAGCCTTGATTTTGAAGTTACGCCTTTCTTGAACTCCGAAGTGATATTCGATAAGGCCGATCTTCGGTTATCGGACGGGTCCATCGAACTCCTGACAGATGGACCTGGCCTAGTGCCGCCCGTCACATGCGCCCCACGGGATGATGTGACGCTGATATACAAACTGACCCCAGAGTATGGACCAGACTCGAGGGATTCGACTACTGTATCTGTGAGCACGTTGGAAATATCCTTGGAAGCAGTTATCAAAGTAGCTGAAAACTGCAACCCTCGAATCATGATGCAATGGACAACAAATATTGATTTCTCAATGGCGCTTAATCCGAATTTCGGTGCACCGAGCCAGGCCTTGCAGCGGACCAATCGTCCTACAAGTCTCTCGACTTTAACAAATCAAACTGGCAGTGCACCTGCCCAGACTAGCCGAACGTCTCTTAGAGGGAGGGCTTATTCTGCCACTGATGTGGGCGTGACCATGTCATTCTCGGGACCACCAACTGTGGTGGTTGGCAAGCCCTTTTCCTGGAGTGTTTTTATTGTGAACCGCTCATCGGCACCTCGAAAGTTCGCCATGGTCGCCATTCCCCGGCGGAAGGTAGCCAATGCTAGAGGGCACGTCGCACGTCCATCTTCCTCATCTATGACAAACCGCCGAAGCGACCAAGTGGCGGAAGCAGTGACTGATGATAATATTGTTCACGCCATGCAGAAGAGCGTGGCTGGACAAGAGGCGGATCTCGTCAGTTTAAGCACAGACGTTCGAGTTGGGTAAGTTTCCATGCGTACCTCCAAGCATAGAGCTACTGCTAACTGGCAAATTCTAGCCCATTGTTACCTGGCACTTGTTTTACCACTGAACTGAAGTTTCTTCCTCTCGCGGTTGGCTCTCTACGTCTGGAATCAGTACGCCTAATTGATGTAAACACCAATGAAACAACCGATGTCAGGGACCTCCCCGATATTATGTCATTGGGGTCAAATGCATAGCTCCATGAATGCTCTGGATGGGCTCGATTGTATACTATGGATGATTAGGGATAGAGTACACGCAGTAACGAAATAATAGATGAGCTGATGTTACGTGCATCTGCGCCTCATATGCACAGTGCTCATTATGTAATCAGAATAGATTCGAGTACAGAGCCGGGCCGAAAACTGTTTTTGTCCATTACTTTGGTAACCTGAAACAAGATCGCCGATAATTAAAAAACAAAATATGGCTAGGGGATCAATGAATCAGAGACTCCGGGGTAATAAACCATGTCAAACCCTAGCGTAGAAATGGTGGCAGTGGCCATGGCAGGGCTAAGCGCCTGCGGCGTCCTGCGGCGGATCATGGGCGACACTAGGGTAAAGTTCAAGGTGGGAGGGGTCATCGTTCAAGAAAGCCATAACCAGACTCTGTCTTGCAAGCCAGCTTTTCCATCTTTCTGTTATCTCCCTTGACTATCAAAAAAGACCTTTGATCGCCCCTATCCTTACTATATTATCTGCCGTTCTTCTATCGTCGCTCTGGACCCCAGCCAACTGGGTCCCTCAAAGGCATCCACTTTGACGCTCCAGCTCCAGCCTCCCGTCACATCACTGCTCTTGTCGAACTCCCTTTGCGTCATACTGTCGCTGACCGGTTCAAGTCCTCGCCTTCGCTCCTCTCCTCCACACTTATATTACTAGCCTCTTCCTCCAACCGCCTTCACAATGTTTTCTGCAACTCGTCGCAGAGTCTTGGATGGGCTGAATAGGAGATATATCTACGGTCGTTTGGTAAGTCGTGTGCCTCGGTCTCGCTAGCTTCTTTTATTGCCGCTCTTTCTTCCCTCTCCCTTGCCTCACGGACCTACGCGGATCTGCCTTTCAGCGACTGTACTGATGTGAAATTATTTTCCTTGTATAGCCTCTACTTCATACTATCATCTTCTTAATAGAAATGGCGGCCACAGCGCGGTTGGCGGCTAAGTTCAACTCCTATTACTCGGAGAAGCCGGTCCTTACAACTATGGTCACCAACGCGGTAAGCTTTCCTGGGCTTGTTGGGGGACACGGGCACAGCCTATACTAAAGGCACATTACTTGCGGCTTGCACGGGCAAACCAGTGACATTGAGCATTGGGAACATCCCAGGAGGCTCATCAACCCCAGAAAGGAGTGGTGATGCTGCTATTGTCATGTCTCCCGATCGCAATGCATATATACATTGGCTGGGACCAAGCGTAGGCGCAAGCGATGTGTCTGGAGTGTTGGTTGTGCGGCGGTGTCGACTTTCAGCCTCCCGTATCAACAATCATTGGCTAATAGGACCTACTAGATTCTTGGTGGAGTTGCAGACACAGTTGCCCAATTGATCACAGCATTTCGAGCACGAACCGGCGTGCACCGCGGCGATGACTTTATATCGATCGAAATCCACGATTTGGACAAGGAAAAGCCACCTGCCGTGGGAGAATTGGGCCATGCAAAGCACCCCCCCTTCGACTTTGAACGACTGGTTCGGTTCATGTCGTACGGTTTCTTCATGGCTCCTCTCCAATTTCAGTGGTTTGGCTTTCTTTCTAGGACATTCCCTCTAGCCAAGAAGAACCCGACTTTCTCTGCTTTGAAGCGGGTGGCATGCGACCAGCTTCTATTCGCTCCTTTTGGTATGGACATAAAATCGACTATGTATAGCAGTGCTGATGTTATATAGGATTGGTCTGCTTCTTCTCTTACATGACAATCGCCGAAGGTGGTGGTAAACGAGCCTTGACTCGCAAGCTCCAGGACGTTTACCTGCCTACTCTCAAGGCCAACTTCGTCCTCTGGCCCGCCGTCCAGGTGCTCAACTTTCGAGTTGTGCCCATTCAATTCCAAATTGTAAGTTGAGACTACTGAACCTCGCTTTCTTGCGTTTGTTAATCATTTTATGCAGCCCTTCGTTTCTTCGGTTGGTATCGCTTGGACTGCCTACCTCTCCCTTACAAACTCTTCGGAGGAAGAGTAAACAAGTCGTGAATGCTCAGAGATGACACTATCGCTGTCCGAATTGCGATCTACAAAAGGCAGTGCTCATATCCAGTTAATTACTATACTGGCATGGTGTGGTGCACTGGTGGCTAGCCGACCTCCTCTAGTGGGCAGGGCTGTTGGTCTTGTCCCGATCGATTTCTTGGCCCGGGTATACAAACATCACTGGTTGGTGTTACCCGGCCCTTTGCATCAGGGTCTTACTCTTCCCGTCTCCTGATGTCTTCAATGCTTTACTATTTCTTGTGTTGTTGAATGTTTATTAGGCGTTGTAAATCTGGATTGGATCATGCTATCTTAATGGTGTTCAGGCGCGTGTCGAACCATTCCTGGTTAAAACAAGGTTTTTTGAAAAGAACAGATAAATATTGAGATGATCATACAATAGGCCTCTGATACCTTGCAATTAAGCATGTAAGTGAAGCTCTATCATGCGTAGGCGGGGTAGACCAGGACCCTGAGTATGAAAACGGGATTGCGATGTACGTCACCATGGAGAAACGGAGCATGCTTGCACACCTGTACTGCCTGATCCGAGGCTATCGAGAATACACAGGCTCAATATTCTGCCGAGTCCCCTGAAGTCGTGACGCCCGAAGCATCCCGTCGTGGAATGACATCAGTAGCCCGACTCCCGCCGAGCCCGCACTCTTTCACCGGCAGCCCCACCAAGCAGCTCAAGCAAATGGTAGCTCTGCGATTCTGGATACCCCGCCACTCACCGTGATACGATTTCAGCATTTTCGAGGTGGTCTAGTCTCCTGACGCGCTTTATTTATCTCTGGCCACTCCCCGCTCGCTGTTCCTGATTGTCTATCCCTCCTATACAGCTTCAGCAACAATGTCTCTCACCAGCAAGCTTTCCATCACTGATGTGGATCTCAAGGACAAGCGAGTCCTGATCCGAGTACGTAGAGCCGATAAAGCTCCTAAATGACCCCTCCCTCTAACGCTGGGCTGTTATTAGGTTGATTTCAACGTCCCCCTCGACAAGAATGACAACACCACCATCACCAACCCCCAGCGTATTGTCGGCGCTCTGCCCACCATCAAGTATGCCATTGACAACGGCGCCAAGGCCGTCATCCTCATGTCCCACCTCGGCCGCCCTGATGGCAAGAAGAACCCCAAGTACAGCTTGAAGCCCGTTGTCCCTAAGCTCAAGGAACTTCTTGGCCGCGACGTCATCTTCACAGATGACTGCGTCGGGAAGGATGTTGAGGAGACCGTCAACAAGGCCTCCGGTGGCCAGGTCATCCTTCTCGAGAACCTGCGCTTCCACGCCGAGGAGGAGGGAAGCTCCAAGGACGAGTCTGGCAACAAGGTCAAGGCTTCCAAGGAGGATGTTGCTGAGTTCCGCAAGGGATTGACCGCTCTGGGTGACATCTACATCAGTGAGTAAATCTAGGTACTCTATACATGCACGCGTATTAATCGCAATATAGACGATGCCTTCGGTACCGCCCACCGCGGTCACAGCTCCATGGTCGGTGTCGACCTCCCCCAGAAGGCCTCTGGCTTCCTTGTCAAAAAGGAACTGGAATACTTCGCCAAGGCCCTCGAAGAGCCTCAGCGCCCCTTCCTCGCCATCCTCGGTGGATCCAAGGTCTCCGACAAGATCCAGCTGATCGACAACCTCCTCCCCAAGGTCAACAGCCTCATCATCACCGGCGGTATGGCCTTCACCTTCAAGAAGACCCTCGAGAACGTCAAGATTGGAAACTCCCTCTTCGACGAGGCCGGCAGCAAGATTGTCGGCAACATCATCGAGAAGGCCAAGAAGCACAACGTCAAGGTCGTTCTCCCAGTCGACTACATCACCGCCGACAAGTTCGCTGCCGATGCGAAGACCGGCTACGCCACCGACGAGCAGGGTATTCCCGACGGTTTCATGGGTCTGGATGTTGGCGAGAAGAGTGTTGAGCTTTACAAGACTACCATTGCTGAGTCCAAGACCATCCTCTGGAACGGACCCCCCGGTGTCTTCGAGCTCGAGCCCTTCTCCAAGGCTACCAAGGCTACTCTTGACGCTGCTGTCTCTGCTGTCCAGAACGGCGCTACCGTCATTATTGGCGGTGGTGACACTGCTACTGTTGCTGCTAAGTACGGCGCTGAGGACAAGATCAGCCACGTCTCCACGGGTGGTGGTGCCTCGCTCGAGCTGCTCGAGGGCAAGGAGCTTCCTGGTGTTTCTGCTCTGTCTGAGAAAAGTAAGTAAATGACTACGAAGAAAGCAGCCTTTCTTCTAGATATGAAACGATATACACCTTATCTATCTTCTGAGGAGAGGTGATTTTGAGATGAATGTAATGTACCATGACTTTGAATAATAAACCAAGTTTCAATTCACGTTCAATGCGTTGCGTTTGAAAGTTTCTAATCATTCTGTACTGCACTACAGCTACGGGCCCTAGACTATGATCATAATTACCTTCCGTTGGCTCAAAAGGACGCTGACTTTACTAGAGTCTTTGAGGAGTAGGATGTGAGGACTGTACATTCGATCGATATTATCGATAATATTTGTCTAGAATCTAGAATGGCACCGAGGCAATCAGCAGAGGTTCAGGTCCGATGATTCTGCCCTATTATCCCCATCAAAGGATTTTATGATGCTCATGGACTGACCGCTCTACATTATATTCGGGATCAGATTGGAAGTAGCATGGCGTAAGCAACTTCTGCCTCACATTGTACGGCTCCGGTGGGGCGCACGTAAGGATAAGTGCAGAGTTATCAAGTAGTATTCACATTATCGTGCTTATTCTCATTGTCATTTCCATTTCTATTGTAACCGGGCATCAGGACGAGGAGGCATCGACTTTCTTGAGCTCTTCCCTGTATTATGAAAGTTTGTTTAGTCACAAAGATCATAGAGACCCGTCTCGAAGCATAATGGGAACACAATTATCCACAAAATATCATATCTTTCAAGTAGGAACGTAGCCGCGAAAATGAGGTAGAGGGGGGG
>RHLP01000516.1:0-38805 GCA_003719405.1 Aspergillus incahuasiensis
CCACTGACAAGCCAGTGGAATTCTACCTTCATACTATGCTTGTCACCCCCAGGAAGGGGAAGGGGCTTCAGCGCGAATCCCCCTGCACCCCACAGGGTGTGCGTGTCCGGAGAAATTGTTAAATAATCTTGGTGCGTTTCAGGCCCAGCACTGCATTCTTCCTCTCCTCTAACTTAGCTATAGGCCAGAAATCTTCCAGCACTTGCCAGAAGACATGCCACTGGCCATAACCAACCTTTGTGCCCAGAGAGTGAGGATATATATGGGCCCCATTGTTCTTGGTCTTGAACTTAGTAATGAGACAGGTGTGGCTGTCCCTTGTTTTGGCCTACACTTGATTAATAACGTACCCCACGAGCATAGGAGGTGGTTAACACTTACCAGTTCGCTAACCTCCATGTCGCGCTTGTAGTGCTTGGGCTCCGGGCCAGGAGTAGTAGCAAGTGTGGCGGGTGTTGCAGGGGGGTTAGGGGTTGTCAACAAGGGTTCCTGGCTGCTTTGGGCAACTGCGGGGGCGGGCATCTTGGTCGAGCTCTGCATTTGGCTTTTCTCAGTCGCTACGGCGTGTCCTGGTCGGGGGATTTTGGATGGGGCTGGGTCACCGGACACTGACTTGCGCTTCTTGCTCTCGGCCTTCTTCTGTTTGTTGTCCTCAGTGTCGCGGCCCCTTGTTGCCCCTAATCATAGTTGTTAGCTAGATTATAGAGCTTGGCTGGTTGTAGATATCAACATACATGTTCACAGGGAGTCAAAGAAGGTTGTTGCATTGTTTTCAATTGTCCTTTTGTTATCACTCATAAGTTCCAACTGCTCAGCATAGGCTGCCAGCACTTTTACATTGCCCAGCCAAAGGTAGGCCCAGAGGGCAGATAGCACAAGATCGCTGCTAATGGCCGGGGTGTTCTCAAAGGCCATCGCAATGCGATGGATGTGCTTGATCCTGTCCTCGTCTTCGATTTCGGGATAGGGCCCGGAGGGCATGGTTTTGGCGGGGGTGGGGGTCTCCATTACGGAGGAGGGGCTGGCGCTCTCCATTTGTAGATTTTTCAAGAGTGGAATGGTATTGTCACTAACAAATTGGTCCAGGAGGTGATTATATAAGTTGAGGTTGTCGAATGTGGGGGATTGGTCTCGGGTGATGTGCAGGTCGGGGACGGGCTCCGTTGATGAGTCACAAAAAGATCATGCGCATTTTCCTGGGCTAGACAAATTGGTCCAGTTGAAGTTCCTCCTGCGGTTCTCTACAACGCTAGAGACGCGGGATATCAGAATTAACACTGCTGGCTAAGCATGCAGTGCATAGATCGATTGCTAAACATCTCAAGGTATATATACACGGCAACAACAATGCCACATGGACACAGCGGTGTAGACGAACACAAACAACTCTTTATGCAAATAAGAAAGCCTGATAGGACTCCAACAGCACAGAACAACATAAGATTTGTAGAGAATAGAATTAAGACTGCTGTATACTATGGTGCTCCCACATTAATTCAACTGGACATAGTTCGCTGCGAGGCATTAGCAGAGTTTGAAAGAAACGTGGCGTATGGCTTACCTGGGAACTGCCCTTCTCGCCCATCCACACGGCCCGTCCACCACTCGTTCTGGTTATCCGTCCGTTGTGTGATCTCGATGACTTCGCCGGCCGAGAAGCTCAGATCACCATGAGCCTGAGCTTCGTAATCGTACAGCGCCGTAACTGTCTCAACCTGTGCACGGAACTGCGAAGGCTTGGGCTTTGGGGGAGGGGGCGCGGGCTTCTTGGCTGCGGCTGCTGCCAGGGCGCTGCCACTAGCGCCAGGGGAGTACGGGGGCGGTGGGTTCTCGACAACATCGGAGTCACTGGGCTGTGATCCGAAGCGGCCTTTGTGCTCCGCAGCCAACTTGTCCTTGCCTGTGAGTTTCGAGCCTGGCCGGCGACCACCCGTCGTCTTGTAGTGCACAATAGTGAGCTCTTCCGCACGCTCTTTAACGTCTCCGCGTTTCTCCTCGTAGGCTTCTTCGATATCGCGCGTTAGGTCAAAGTACCCGATGTTAATGCCTTGCATTTTGTCGTGCAATGTGTAAAAGACGTTCAGCTGCATGTAGTAGAATGACTGGAAGAGCGGCCGGATGAATTCCGCTTCAAGGGCGAAGAGCTTTGGCAGCTCATCTTTAAGCAGATCGTTGTAGATGTTGTAATCCTGAGTGGCCTGTTCCACATCGCCCTCGGCTTTGTAGAGGGCCTTCTCGTCCTTCAGCGATTTGTCCTTTTTATCTTGCAGCTTCTTGAGAGTGGCCCTGTGACGGTCATAGTCCAGCTTTTTGTGGTCTCGCTTCACGGCAACTTTGCGAATAGCCTTGATCACCTCCAGAAGTTGCTGCGCAGGACTGACGACACGGGAATCAATCATCTCAAGCTCCGGCGCCAGTGCTTCCTTCAAGTCCTGCACAATTGATTCATATTCCTCGCAAGCCCGAATGCCCTCGGGGTTCCCTTCGATCGTGTACGTGCTGGGGTCGGAGGCACGGCCGGAAATAGGCTTGTATAATTCAGTCATGGCCTTGGAGAACTCGATCTGGTGGTCCAGCATGCCTAAACGGGGTGTTAGCCGAGTTGGAGGCGGGAGGTCTCTGCCCGACGAAACCTACCATTAACGGCGTCGAAATATTTCTTTGACTCATCGTGGAGTTTCTTTGTCTCCTTCTCGAGCTCCTGGAAGCGGCGTTCGGCGTCCGTGTAGACAGCGTCCTTAGTATTCTCGCCAATGTTGAACCTGGCCTTGAACGTTTGCGGGGCGCGAACAATGCTCTTCTGGAAACCCTTTAAACTCATCTCGCATCTGCTGGCTCGGAGGCGGCGGAACTCTCGAATATGCGTGAAGTGACTGTGGGAATGGCTGGGACAATGGGTGTTTGTGAGGGAAAGGGGAGAGAGGGAGTAGTTGGAGCAAGAAGTGGGGGAGAAGGTGAGAATTGGTTTGCTGGTGCCTTGACTCTGCGAACCCAAGCCCAAGAACCGCTGACGCTCACGGTTAGCCCAGTGTGGCTTGGCGGGGCGGCTGCCTATGACATAAGAGGGGCTGCGTGTGGCTGTGCCATGACTCGTGACTGCCCGTGACTGGCTCTTGCCCGTGCTGCGGAGCTCTTCCGTTCCAATCACCACTCTTCCATCTACTTCTGTTCTACAGAGTACTTCGACTGTTCCATCCACGTTGATGCAGGCTACGGGATCCCCTAGTGGACATTGCTGCCATCCGGTACCACTCTGTAAATGCCATGCGTTTCAGCCTCAATCTACTTCAAACGGGCCAAAGAGTGAAGGAAACAAAGAAATCATGCTAATCCCCCACTATGGTCCAGTCGAGAATTCGAAAGCCAGGAAAGCACCAGATCATATTCCTTGTATGCGCTATTATGAAAAACAATTCGCATCTCTAGAATCGTGAATAAAGAATGAAAGAGCCCAAGCGCAACAGACCGTCTCAGTGGGCACTTGCCATACATGTGATTATTGGGTCTGCTGTTGAGGTATCGGCCCAGAGACTTCAGTTATCACCAACATCACACTGAAGTGAACACCAACAGGCATCCTTGCGGGGCAAGCGCAGCAACCTACATAATTGTCAGTATCTGAAACACCTTGGAATGGCATACGCCCATTCAACGTACCGTGGTAGCCGTCAGATGATAAGTAGGGTCATTCGTCCACGAAGCTTTACGCAGAATCTCCACGAGAGCGACCTTCAGCTGGACAAGAGCAAACTCCTTTCCGGGGCACCGGCGGGAATACGCATTGAAAGCTATGAAGTATCCCTTCGCTTGAGATACGCGAAATAAGTTGTTGACAGCATCCATGCTTCTACCCCATCGTGAAGGTTGGAACTCTTTCGCCGACTCACCCCAGTACTCTGGGTTGGCTTGCACTCCGTAGGCATTCCATCCCATCCAAGTCCCCTTCGGTATGCAAATCCCCTTGTCCAGAGTGAAATCTTCGAGTGTGACCCTATTGACCAGCTGGTTGAGCGGTGGGTACAGGCGAATTACTTCATAAATGACTGCTGTGAGATATGGCAGCTGCTCCAAGTCCTCAACCGTATATTCTGGCGGAATCCTGTATATCTCTTGACGGAGAGAGCTTTGAACCGACGGATTCAAGCCGAGCTCCCACAATGCAGACTGCAACACAGCCTGTGCATCTTCGTGCCCTGCCGTGAGCATCATCTTCAAATTGGAACGAAAATGGAACTCTGATAGTTCGGAGTTCTCGTGTGCTTGAACTAGGCGATGTATGATCTTTTCCTTTCCCACTCGGCCCCCTCGTGCTCTGGCCCATTCATCGACGTACGCTACCAGAGAGTCTTCCAAGTCTCGAATTGCGGAGAATATGCGGCGGCGGCCGGGAAAAAGGTACAAGATCTTCTCGAGGACAGGAAATTCCTGGAAGAAGGGGCCGGGAAAATTTTCCTTCATGGCAGCAAGGGCATTTTCCAGGGCGCTTGATGAGTCGTGCAAGGACTTTATTTCCGAGTCAAAGAACTCTACCCCAAGAATATCCACTGCCCAGCGCTGTATGAGTCGATTGACCGCCACTCCTCGTCCGTGAAATGCGCAGGCCTGAGCGTCCAAGAACGCTCTCGCGAGTTGAGACGATTTCTCGCGCAATAGCTGTATGTCCGTGGGCTTTCGAATCGCGGGCCTGATGATTGAAGCGAACCGAGCCCATGTAGGCCCGCTAGAATCGACGATATTTTCCCCAAACAGAACCGCGAATGAGCTCCTAGGAGCCTTTCTGTAGAACCCGCCTTTTGCTACAATGCTTTCGTTGCGGAACATGCGCAGCAGATACTCCGGCTTGGTTATGATGACACCCCATTGGCCTGAGTTCCAAACATATACCGCTCCACATCGGTTGATTAATGGCTTGACGCGAGATTCGAAAAATTGAAACCTGCCGATTCCCCGGAAAGTGTCGTAAAGGGTCATCCAAAGGGGAACTGCGGGGATTGGACCTCTTCGCGATGCCGATGGGGGCGCAATGGAACGCAACACCGCAATAAGCAACAGTAAAACGAACGCTGCGATAAGTGACGCCATTTTTCTTTATCCCTACTGATGCAGGTCTCTATTGTTGAAGAAAGAATGCAGTAGGAGATTTCTAGGTGTGCGATCAATTGTCATCCTTCCCCAACTATTTATGCTCCGACAGAGCAAACAAATAAGCAACGAAGGAAAACAACCGCCGAGCCAGTTACTGAATGCACAATCCTTGACCGCTGGCCTGCTGACACTATCCCCCAGAAATGCGACATCCGTTGCTTTGCTAGAGTCAAGATTGATACCCACAGACATGGTGAAATCGGTCAAGTATCCGGTAAGCATACGGTATACGCCCAGAGATTCCTATTTTCTACGACTTGATACTATCATTGCTCTGTTCTTGCGCGGTTACTCGACTAGACAGAGGAAATCGGCAGCAAAAGGAAGTACACACTCTCTAACCGCATCCAAGCAAGGGTCCCCTGCTACTGGTACCTTGAAGCAACCGATTGGTATACATTCTCTTTACGGGTCAGTATGTGCTCAGGGTCCATTGCACTTTCCATTTCCTTTTGCACCTTCTAGCAATAATGGATTTGACCTCTCACATTATTGTTTGTTCTGCTAGACGCCAGATATGACCAGTAAACATCTCGTAAAGGCAAGGCTTCTGTGATTCTGTCTATCTAATATGAATGGCGCCAGCAGCAAGTCATTTCAAATCGGAGGCCATGGTTAGTAATAGACGATGCACAGGTTTTTCCCTTGTACCATAAAGGATGATTGCGTCTCTACTCTCTAGACTAGAACATAAAGCTCTGGGAGAGAGACAAGACACATTATTGGCTCTCTTGGAAATCCAAAGCATGTCAGGCATGTATGTCTACTGTGCCTTAGAAGCCAATCAGCAATCCTTTGTGACTGACCAAGATTAAATCCTACAAAGCACAATACTACACGGAAAGTAAGAAGCCCATATTGAGAACAATAAATGCCGTTTATATTCGGCAGAACACCCTTACGAGGTTCCTAATATACAATTACCCCCTGTCCCGATTGGATGGGGTGGCCTATCCTACTACTATGGCGGGGCCGATGCAAGTAACAGTAACAAAACCCAGGACAATGACAACAACAACAGAATAAATTGCCGAACGGCCGCTGTAAATGAACATGCAAGCCACCCCGCAGAATCAGATATGTAGACGTCCATCCCAAACTCCACAGAGGAAACCCACTATGCGTGTAACGTATGTATGTATGGTATGCAGAAAGAAGAAACAGCTTGCGGTGAAAAGTGGAAAGTGAAAAGGTCGAGACGTAAAGAGGTAAGGAGGTATGAGAGTATGACGACGCCGAACACCGTCAGGGTAGCCAAATTTAATAAGTCCTAGTCCCAAATCACGAACTTGTAGCTGTGGAATGCGAAAGTGATGCAATGTGGCAATGAAACGATGCGTCAGGGTATCATGGGGCTTCGTCGAGCATGTTATATGCTATATTATCACAAAGAAACAGGATCATGGCGAAAGTGGGTCATGGCGGAATGTACAGTCCTGGCCCTTGAGACACCTCCCCTCAGCCCAGTATCGGCAAGGGACCGATCCGGCTTTGGGGTGTTTCTTATTCGGGGCGTTCATCCTGTTCCGCCTCCATTTATCGTCGTCGTCGTTGCCACCGAACTCGCGCATGCGTTTGCGCTCCGGGTTCTCGTAATGGCCGGAGGTTTGAGCGGATTCGCTGACTGAGGTCTGCGGGATTTGGCCTGGGATCTGGCTTGAATTTTGATTACCAAGCTGAGATATGATTGCAAGCAGGTTGGTCGGTATTCCTCCAGGCTGCGTTTGGGTCTGGGGCTGTAATTGTGGCTGCGGTTGTATCTGAGTCTGCTGCGGTTGTTGATTGTAGAGCATAGCGAAGAGCCGCTGATCGATCGCTGGTTGTTGAGGAATCTGGGGAACTTGTGGCACCTGTGGTTGCGGCTGTTGGTTCTGTTGGCGAAGCATGTTGATAGTTTGTTCCAAATTGAATGCGGGAGCTTGAGCGGGCTGAGAAACTTGAGGAGGGGGGGTCGATTGTTGCTGGCCTGGATTTTGAATCGACTTGAGTAGGTTGAAGACGAATTGGTTATTTTGTGTGCTAGGTTGGCTCTGGGGAGCAGGCTGAGGCCTAATCATCGCGTAGTATCGTTCTTGTCGATCCTAAAAGTACAATTAGACCGTTTCTGACTTAATCCAATGACGCAACTTACCTTGACATGGTCAGGTAGATCTCCGAATGAAAGGACTTCTGGCTCCGTTTCGCTGCTGTCCGGTGGAGGTGGTTCCTTGGCTGACGATGGCACGTCCGCAGGTGAAGTATGGAAAACCATGAGTGTTGTAACTTCTCGGTGTTCTTGAGCCTTTGCCTCGGGGCTGGTAGGCTGCTGTGTGCCGCCGCGCTTAATGTAATTGGCAGCTCGTGTTTCTGCCGACGTTTCGCCGTCATCAATTTCTATGCCAGTCAGTGTGAGAACAATATGGCTGGATACGCGTAGGGCCTTACCAGAGGGAGCATAGTACTCGAAGAGCTGTTCCTCCCGCATACCACCGTCGTCATCCTCTTCCAGCTCATCGAGATTCTTGTGAAGTTTGAGGATGCTTCCTTCACCCTTCACATCGCCCCCTTGTCGGGAACGGTCACCAGGCCCGAGTTCCTCCTCGGGGTCATGAGTGAAGTAGCGAATATCAGTCAGCGAGTCATCAGGCTTCCAGGTGACGCGCAGTTTCCTCCGCGCCTCTTTGCGAAGCCTCTTCGTCCGCTCTTCTGCCGTCTCGGGGGTTTTACTCTGGGATGTTTCCTTTGGAGAAGGCACCTTTTGCTTATCGAGATCTGCCATGATATCTCCGAGTGAAAACGCGGGCCGCGGGGTTTCTTTCTTTTCAGTGCTGTTATAGGATTAGTACACAGGATTATAGCAGCCTATCCAACAGTATCTGTTTACTCACCTCGTCTTAGCGGCTGCAGCTGCTGCTGCTCTCTCCGCATTTGATGTTCCCGGCTTCTTGGAGGCTGATGCTAAAGTTCCGAACAGATTTGTAGGTTTGGGAGCAACAATGTTCGCCTTCGGGCGAGCAGCAATCGAGGCGGCATTCACAGTGGCTTTGCTCTCAACGCCATTGTCTTGCGTGCGCCTCGCAGAGCCATTAGTGGAGAGCCCGCTGGGTTTCAGCCCCGGCTTTATATTGGAAGTCACTACTACCTTCCTTGGTACTGGCTGCCCGTTGGGCTCGCCATCCCGTGGGCGCTTGGATCCAGAGACCTCTCTACGCACGCCATCTACAGCTGCAGCACCTGAGACTGGGGGCTTGGCCGGCGAGCCTTCTTTTGATCCTGGCTTCCCATTCCCCAGTTTACGCTTGGTGGATGCGGCGGCGTTGTCGAGTATAGTTTGCGCAAGAGTCTTGACTTCCGGAGTGCCCTTTTTCACAAATTTCGGGAGAAGTTTTGCGACGTTTGTTTTCTGGAGCACCTCTTCATCCAACGTTAAAAATCGAGCAAGTAGCTTAAATTTTGAATCAGCTTATAACAAGAATCGGCGGAAACGATTGGAGATTTTACCTTGAGCATATTGAGAGTAAAGAACCCCTCATAATCTGAAGCTGAATGCCGATCCAGAAGAAACGAATATATGGCCGAGACCACCATGGGATGTTCACCAAGTCTATGACTAGTCAGCTTCTGGGGATAAATTCAAAATAGCTTTTGAAAATATGGCACGAACAACAGAACTCAAAGCCCAGGGTGAACGAGCTTTAATCTGCTGGTGACTAGGCAAATCAAATGGCAGTCACTGCTGTTTGATGAAGGATATGCATTAAAGAGACACTACATCTCATTCTTTGCGTCTCTTCATACACAGCTACCAGTGACTAGCCCACTTGGTGCAGAGTCACGTTCACCCCTGTCTTCTAAGATTCCTTTAAATCACGATGGCAACCATATTTGGGAGATTACGTGAGAGGATCTCTCAATTCGTTTCTGACTTCTATGGCCATGGCGACAAGATGCCAGGTATGCAAAATCAAGGAGAAGGGGCAGCACATACTTTTCGACAATAATAGGATGACCCCGGTCAAGAGTAGTACTCACGACCACATCCATGAGCCGCCGTTGAATGGTAACTTTCTTCCTCAGCAGACTCGTATCGCTGGACTCGCCCTTATTCTCAGCCGCTTTCAAAGCATTAGCGCTTTCTTTCCACGCATCCCTTAGGCTTTTGACAACGTCTTTAAATGCAACCATTGCTGTCTTAACTTTGTCGACTTTAGGCCGCCTATTGCGGGGAAACCACACAGCCCGAAGGGCATCATAATGCGCCGCTGCTTCAGGTTCAGGAGGGCGAACAAGGGGCAGGGGCGACGGCTCTTCTGGCTCCTGGATCTCAAGATCCGAGTCGGACTCGTAGCTGTCTGAGCCCGAGGAAACCGAGTCTTTACCATTGGCCTTACTGACAGATGCTTTTTTGGCGAGAGGCTGCTTTTTGACCCCCGCTGGCTTTGCCCGTAGTGGTGCCGGTTTAGCTGGCGCAATTGCCGGTACTGATTTAAGTCCTACCCTGGGTCAATAACTTACAGAGCATAATACTCGCACAGACATACCATTTATTGGGACTCCCCCAACTTTCGAAACCTGACCGGGCGCAGGACGGTTATTAACTCCCGGACGGGGTAGTATTGACTGTAGTTGTACATTTTCAGGGAAATAACTGAACATTCTATTTGGAACCTGCGTCAGTCTGAGGTTCAGAAAGGTGTGAGGCTATAAAAGTGACGCACTTTGGATCCTCCGCGGGGTTTACATAGACGAATTGATTTTGGCTGTGGTTAAGCGAGGGGTTTTGGTTCACCGGCTGCGGGGAGTTGATAAACTGCGGGTTAATTGTCTGCTCCGGGACACGCTGAGGAGGCTGTGCAAAGTCATTTGAGAAGCTGAGTGAGGAATGCTGGGACAATTAGACGGTATGATTAGCAGAGGGTATGGCTGGTGCTTACTGTGGGATCGTCAGGAAATGGCGTAGGAATGGAGTATTGAGATAATGAGCTGTGATGGAGCGGCTGCTGCTGGTATGAAGCAGGCCGGGGCGGCGGCTGAGCAGGCTGTGGTGAGTGTGTCTGCGGGAATGGGTCTGGGAGCGACATGTGTTGAGGGGCGTAAAAGTTTGAAGGAAACGAGTAGGACTGATAGTGAGGATTCTCCGGCGCCGCTCTGGAATCGAAAGTCACCTGCCCCTGTGTATATTGCGGAACTTGGCGATACTGAGCTGATATCCCAAGGTCCTGCGGCGCTGGAGGGACCATGGATTGGTGCTGAAGCGGATTTTGCTGCCATGACTGTGGTGTTGTTGACTGATACAGCCCATGAGCCGGGTCGCGATGAGGCGGTTGCGAGTGCAATGCAGGATGGTCCCAGCCAATTCCCAGCGGTTGATGCTGTGTTTGTTGTTGGGGGGTCGACTGCTGCTGGGAAGGATGCGAATGATGGTGTTGTTGTGAAGAGCCTTGGTTCGCATACGGATCCAGGCTGCTCCAGTACTCAGGCGGCAACGAGGCCGGATTTACTGGGTCCATAATGGCGCCGCTCCTCCACCAGCCCGAATTGGCTTCGAAGCGTGATTTGTAGAGAAGTCCAGGTTAAAATACTATCTAGTCCGCGATGTAGTTGGATGCTGGAAGGACAACCGGGATCACAGTTGGATGTATCGTCAACAGGTCGCACGTGCTATGTCCCTAATAGGAAAGGGCGCAGTGCCGCTTTAAGTTGGGGAGATCGATAGGCTTGCGTGTTCTGATTGGTCGCGACCGAGACGGCGGCAAAAGAACGGTTCAAGTGTGCAGACTGCAGACCTCAGCTGGTTCCAAGAACTGGGGGCAAAATGGTGGGATTCTGTGCGGAGGGGGAGACTTGGAGACTTCAGATGGCCAGATGGCGTGGCGTGCCTGCGTTCCTTAAGGTACAAGTCGTCTTGGTCTTGAACAATCCTGCGAGTCGCGTTCCACGAGGTTGCTGCACTTTGTTTCCCCTTTTCTTATTTAAAATAGAAAATCAGAACAAAAAGGGCCTCTTCGTGATGCACAAGCTGGAGTACTGTCCGGCCAAATAGATAGACGTATGATAATTCAGTTCCCTGTTCTCTGGGACCTCAATCTGGTCACTCTGGTCACTTTCTCCCTGTTCTTCGCTTCAAAGTACCCTTTTATTTGGCTTCTCAGTCTCTTCTCAATTTTGACTCCTTTCCTGCTCGTACGACTCACTCGTAGTCTCTCCTAGTTTTGATGTTTCCTTAAAAGATAGAAAGAAAGGGCCCTTATCACAGGAACCGCTCCAAGCTGTAGTTAAACAACATAATCTTGTGCTTTACGGGAATTGTTGAATGGTTAGGGAAGGGGATAGGGGGAGTGGTGACGATGGGATGGCTGCAAAAGACTGAGAGCGAGGCGAGGAGGCTGCGTGCCAGAACGACAGCCCGGCCGGACCAGCCACACGTGATGGGTTTGCTTTGTTTGGTGCCTTGAAGCTGCCGGTGGCTAAGCCCGGTTATGTCAGCCGGCTCTCCCCAGCGGGAAGCTCTCTCTGAAGGCCAGGTGGAGTGTCGATGTAGATAGTCCTATCTAGACCTTTGATAACCTCATTCTGGGCCTTTGTCTTTGCTCTTGACCTCTTGCGCTTCAGATTGGCAACTGTGAGCTACCTCTGGCGGTCTCACTACTCTCTCAGTTGCTTCTAGCGGCATCGGTGACTTCATGCGATGACCAGCATTGGAGCTACATAAACTAAGAGAACGCGCACAATGGCATCACAACCTATGTCTCTCCGAGACCGTCAGGTCGGTAGGTCTAAACTGTCTGTCAATTCTGCCAGCTGTGTATGACTGACAGATTCCAGCCTCTATCCAGAAAATACTCAACTTGAACCACGAGCCACACCCCGCGGAGGACGCCGCCCATGACGCTTCGGCGCAAGGCCTCATCTCGACCCCGATACTCAACGAGGACGGCGACCCGATCTGGAAGGTCTTGGTGTTCGACAACCTGGGGCGAGATGTTATCAGCAGCGTACTCCGGGTCAATGATCTCAGAGCTTGGGGAGTAACTATTCATCTGTATGTGCCTCTCTTCCCCCGATGTCATCGCATCTGACAATGTCTATATAGGAGCCTCAACTCTACCCGATACCCCATTCCTGATGTTCCAGTCGTCTACCTCGTTGAGCCCACCGCTTCCAATATTCAGTCAATCGCAAGTGATCTCCAGCGTGGTCTTTACTCTCCCGCCTACGTCAATTTCCTGTCCTCCGTTCCCCGACCTCTTCTCGAAGACTTCGCATCTCAAATAGCGACAACTGGAACCTCCGAACATATTGCTCAGGTCTACGACCAGTATTTGAACTTTATTGTCGCCGAGCCGGATTTGTTTAGCCTGGGTCTAGGAAACGATGCCTACTGGAGGATCAACAGCGCAAAGACGAGCGATGCCGATCTTGATGAAATCGTCGATAGAATTGTTAGCGGACTATTCAGTGTCAGCGTTACAATGGGTTCGTGACAAGTACGTGCGGAGAAGCTCCCATGCTGACTGAAAGTAGGTGCCATACCGATCATCCGTTGTCCCAAGGGAGGGGCGGCCGAACTTATTGCGACGAAACTCGACCGCAAGCTGCGCGATCACATTCTCAACTCCAAAGACAACCTATTCTCTGCCAACAAAAAGTCCGCCCCCGGCGTTCCTTCAGCACGGCCGGTCTTGATCATCGTTGACCGCAATGTCGATCTTGTTCCGATGCTCTCTCACTCATGGACTTACCAGTCCCTTGTGCAAGATGTTCTTCAAATGCGGCTCAACCGCATCACGGTTGAAACACCTCTGGACGAATCAAACCCTGCTGGTGGTGTTACAAAGAAGGCCTATGACCTCGGCAGTAATGACTTTTTCTGGAAACGTAACGCCGGTGCTCCATTCCCACACGTGGCAGAGGATATTGACGCCGAGTTAACGCGTTATAAGGAGGATGCGACTGAAATCACGAGGAAGACGGGCGCCTCTTCGATTGAAGATCTTCAAGCAGACACCAGTGCCTCCGCGCAGCACCTCAAAGCCGCCATAACTCTTTTACCCGAGCTAAGGGAGCGGAAATCGATTCTCGACATGCACATGAACATTGCCACCGCCCTTCTCAAAGGCATCAAAGACCGCCAATTAGATAACTTCTTCGAGCTCGAGGAGAACATCACCAAACAGTCCAAAGCTCAGATCCTAGAATTAATCAACGACCCTAGCAAGGGCGCAAATCCCACCGACAAACTCCGCATATTCCTTATCTGGTTCCTGAGCACCGAGACCGAACTCTCCCGCGCCGACATTACCCAGTTCGAAGAAGCCCTCACTCGCACCGGTGTTCAAGACGTCAGCCCCATTGCCTATGTCAAGCAGGTCCGCGAACTGACTCGTATGACCATGATGACCACGGCCACCGCTGCGCCGCAGCAGCAATCCTCCGATCTTTTCCGTGGCTTCTCCTCTCTCTCCAACCGCCTCACAGACCGCATCACTTCCGGCGTAGGCGCAAACTTCGACTCCCTTATCTCCGGCGTCAAGAACTTCCTCCCCGCCAACAAAGACCTAACTCTCACTAAAATCACGGAGTCAATCATGGACCCCGCCTCCGCGTCCAGTTCTGCTATCGCGAAGACAGAAGGCTATCTCTACTTCGATCCCAGGAGCACTAACGCCCGCGGAACTATTCCCCCCGCATCCGCCGCCCGCAATGCCCAACAGGGCTCCGCATCCATCGGTCCCGGTACGGGGGCTAGCTTCGGCCAACGCCGCCAGGCCTTCAATGAAGCTATTGTCTTCACTGTCGGCGGCGGCAGCATGGACGAGTACGGCAACTTGCAGGACTGGGTGCAGCGTACAAGTGGGCAGCAGGGGCACGAGGGGCCAAATAACACCCGCGTTGGGAACGAATCCCTCAGCGGCCCCAGACGAAGGATTGTCTACGGTAGTACGGACTTGATGAACGCAAATGAGTTCTTGACTGAGTCGTTGGCGAAACTAGGGATGGAGGGTTAGCTTATCTTCTTATTCTCCATCTTCTTCTCTCCTGAACACTGCGACGGGGGTTGTCTTCATGATAGATCTGTTCCTTCGACACGTGTACTTAATAATTTAGGCGCTCTTACCTTAGCTCATGGATAGCAGAACTTTTACTCTTCTTGATAATTGCATCTCCAATCTTAGGCAGCCGAGGAATTTTGATAACACTTTCAACAAAGGGAGTAATTTGTTCCTTTTTATGTATCTGGCTGGTATCCGCTTCAGTAAACAATGAACCAGCATACTGTAACTATCTAAGATCGAAACGACCTTATGTGACACGGCAAAGCCGAGAAGAAGTTATAAGACGACAACAGTGGGCCTCTGCAAGGAGGTCGGGGAATCAGAAAATGGGTGGAGAAAGAAAGACAAAAAAGAGACGACGCAAAGAAACGACAGAGGAAAAGAACTCCGAGCTCCTGTGTCTCGCGAGCTTATGCATGATGCAGCCAACCTATGCCCAATTACTACCATCCGTCAGCCTCCCGTCAAGTCACCTACTGCTAAACTGATTAAAAATCGCCCTGCCCCAGCGAAAGAAGGAAAAGTCGATAGCGGACTGGGTATTATGTATGCAATGCCAGGGACGAAGGAAATGGAATGAGATGAGAAAAGATGTCCAAGGTGTCAAACATCAAAGGACTCCCGTTTCGCGCTCGACACCGAGATGTCATGCTCAACGGCAATGCCGTACGGTGAAGACGAGACTGAAGAGCCTTCCCGAATCCTGCTACCGTCCTTGTCCGTCAGAGGTCGCGACTCGGAGTAGCAGTGCGTGCACTGCTTCGCGGTGGAAGACGACGTGGTTGTCATCTCCGTAGCGGTGTATGTCGAGCGCTTCGTCCTGTGTGCGGAGAAAGAAAGGATCTGCCAGAAGTTGCGGATATTTGACCTCGTGCTAGGTTTGTCGAGGACTGTGCCAGCCCAGATGGAGGAAAGCGGGAGGGAAAGGATGACGAGGGTGATGACATTGGTTTGGAGTTCTGGGACGTCGACGAAGTAGTGGATAATTGAAAGTATGGCTGCTGTAGGGTTAGCTGGGTGTGTTCGTTCTCATGAGATCTGAGAGACGTGAGCAGGGCATACCCGGGATGATCAAGGTCTGGCAACCCATGATGAAGATAGCTTTCATGGGGCCGAAGTTGGTCAGGCCAAGTGCACGGCGCATGCGGATGGCATATCCCAGCTTAGTCACGAAAATGGCGCAAAAAAAACAGATGCTCGCGGTGAAGATGATGTTGACTGTGCTTTCTAGCCAGTTGATGTTTCTTGGATCGCTTCCTTCGATAATTATCTTTGCATTGACACCCATCAGCCAGTATCGGAAGACAATGACTACGGTTGCAACGACGATCGATAAACACAAAAGGGTGCGCCGATAGATGCGCTTGAGATTCGAACACACAACCTGCACTTGGAGGACCAGTGATATTTGGGCCGTTGTCATAAGTAGAGCGGTGAATACTGCACCCATGACTGAGGTTGCATAATCGCGCGTGGGAACTCGTGATAGATCGGCAGAAATGAGTGTATAGGTTGTCCAGAAGTGCGAGGTAAAATAAAGCATAGAGCAGAGCACTCTGGCCAAATTGAGGAGCAACGAAAGGCTGTTGAGCCAGAACACGTAGGACTCACGCTTCTCAGCTCTAGTCAGAAGAACTAGAATGACGAAGAGAATAAGAGACGCTCCCAGCTGCGCGGCGTAGTTGATACTAGCTCGAAGAGCGTACTGGTTCGTCATGTCGAGATAGACAAGAGGCACTTCGACCGTGGTTCCATCCCCAAGAAGAAAGGTGATGCTCTGTTCCCAGGGATCAAAATCTGAAGCCATGATGGACAACTCGAGGCGAAGGTGAGATGAAGCGGGGTCGTGGTCAATATTGCAAGGATTCTGCAGTTCACTCCAAATCCGGGTCTAATCGAAGAGGACGAGCGTTGCGAGATGCGAAGCAGGATTGTGTAGATGAGGAGGAAGTTTTGTATAAGAGCTTCTAGCACACATATCATATCGTCTCTCAATGTGTCTTAGGCGTTCGTGAAGACAACCATTGACGCTGCAGCCGCTCACCGGCAAGTTGTAGCCATGAGTGCTTGACCTCGTGTAACACCCAAGACAAACAATATAGTAAACAGCCAGGTGGAGATGTAACAATTGCAGGGCTGGCTGCAGGCCAAGCCATGGTGTGGCGATCATGATTGCCGGGTCAATCCATGATCTGGATTGATTGTTGTTGGGGCCGACTCGAGACAGACAATACCAAGCTCCGCTCGCAGAACAATATGCAGCGACGCCTGAGTCGCCATCAGTCGCAGCCATGGCGTAAGTAATATAAGATGTCTTCCATAGTCCATCTTGATTGCAACACTTGGAGGTTCTTCCTGAGGTCTATCCCAATGGTGAGTTTCATGGCAATTTGAGCTCGACACAGCCGGGAGGCCAGGAGGACCGGCATATTTCAGACCACGCCTGTCTCAAGTGAGGAGACTCTGCCTAGCGGCAACCCAGCAGTTCGCCCCTTTGTTTTTCCTCTGGCGAGAGCAGATTTGTTTAGAGTCGTGTCGTCATGGATCATTGTTGATTTTGGGAGGTTGGTGTTGTGTGGCCTGGAGGGGGTGAGAACATTTCCAGCCCCAACATGCAGCTGTCCTTACCTCGAATGTTTTCCCTTTTTTACAAGTCCTCGAGATGGAAAATAGCAATGTTCGGCCTCTGAGTTCGCCATTGTACTTTCAACGGACTAATGCAGCGACCCTCCTCGAGGCCGCCATTGTAGACTGCCATTCGCTGATCCGACGTTTGTGCACAAGTCAAGGGACATGGCCTGCATGTTTGTGCGTCTCACCATAGTTGGATTCTCAATAGGACACTGGATCTTCTGCAGGGGATGTACGGAGCAGAAGGAGGTGATAGTACTTTGTATTATTGTAGAGCGTGTAGAGCAGCGGAGCACAGGCACTGACTAAGAGCCAAGACTGCGGGGATGCCTTCCAGCTGGAGCTGCGGTGACGCTGCCGCTCTGGCTCTCCTCATCTTCCCCTTCAGATCTCCCTCGCCATGGCCTCGGTCCCGCAGGGGACGCTGAATTGGCTGTACAGTGTTCTCATCAGGGTGAGCTGCCCGAATTGTCGTTTCGGAATTCCCGTGCTGACCTTCCAGGACCACTACGACCCCAGACAAACATACCAGGACCCCAACCGGACTTACTACGATGTCGCAAATGCCCTGGCCAAATTTCCCACCCTTGCCCCTGAAACCGCTGTCTACAGTGAGTCCTGGTCTTTCTGGACGTCTTAGATCCGGCTGTTGACGGACCCAATTGCTAGCTTACGAGAACGGGTTCTCTGCTCTGCTCCTCCAGCTCTCGGGAACATTGCCCGTCACCTTTCGCGGCACAGTCTACAAGTTCCCCATCGCATTATGGATTCCCAACACGTACCCTCGCGAGCCGCCAATCGTATATGTCAAGCCGACTCAGGATATGGCTGTCCGAGTGGGCCAGCATGTGACGTTGGAAGGGAGAGTCTATCACCATTATCTAGCGCACTGGGTCGAGGCGTGGGAGGTTAGTTCAATCAGCCTGGGCAATATTTGGAATCTGCTTCTGACTACCGCATATACAGCGCTCCTCCCTGTTTGATCTTTTATCGATCCTACAGGACGTTTTCGCGAAAGAACCCCCCGTCAAATACAAACAGCAGCAGCAAATGCCGCAACATGCGCAGCCGGTTCCAGCAGATCCAGCACCCCCGCCTCGTCCTCCATTGCCTGCAGAACTCACAAGCTCATCCACTCACATATCCTCGTCTTTGTCATCTGCGCTTCGCTCTCCTCAACCTCCGTCGCATGCACCACAACCCCCTCCTCCACCTCCCAAGCCAGGCCAGCTATCGAGCCCTGCAGTTCTGCAGCAACAGGTCGCGCCAGCACAACACAGTACTCCGCCGCCGCTACCACCACTTCCGCCGAAGGATCAAGGCAGTCGACATCCCATAACTCCAGTACATGCTGATGCAGTCACTGCACAGTCCAGAGTTTCTCGATTTCATCCTCAGCAGGTAATGATTCCTGGGGGCTCATATCCTCCGCCTCCGCAAACCACACAGCAGCGCAACGGTACTCATCCAGAGCCCACATATACGCCAGGGCCCGCTCACTCTCACGCTGCGAACGGGGCGTATGTGCCTCCTCATGCGGCATATCACCGACAACCTCCACCAGTGCATCAATTGCACGCATATCCATCTAATCAAGGGCCGCCCCAATCAGCCACAACCAGTCAGCCTCCGGTTTCGCAGCCGAAACAGAAACCGGCAACTGAAGATTTACTCACATCCCCCTTCGAGCTCGACCTCCCATCGTTTACACCCACGGGGCCCGCACCTCCAATCCCACCAAACCCAGAGAAAGATGCTCTCCTCCAGGCAGTCTCCAAATCTGTCACAGAAACCCTTCATGCAAACATCAACCACTCCGAATCCGCCGCCCAGTCCCTGGCCTCCCAATCCCACTCCCTCCATGCTGCCATCGCCACCCTTCAAGGCGAGATTTCCTCCCTCACAGCCTTGAACTCAACCCTCGAATCCAATACCTCAATCCTCACACAGTCCCTCCACCGCGCCGACGCCGTCATCGCAGATGCGCAATCTCGCGTCTCGACCACCCAACCTTCGTCCAGCTCAGATCCCTCTTCATCCTCCTCAGGCCTCCCTCCTATCGATGACATCCTGGTCGCGCCCACAGTCGTAGGTAAACAGCTCTATGACCTTGTCGCCGAAGACCGGGGCATCCAGCAAGCCATCTACGCTCTCCAGGCCGCCCTCGTCAAGGGCGTCATCGGGGTCGATACCTGGTCTCGTCATACGCGTGGTCTAGCGCGCGAGGCTTTCTTGAAGCGCGCTTTGATTCGGAAGATAGGGAAGGGAATGGGGCTTGAGGAGTACTAGCTTTGATCTTGTTAGCGTTGATCTAGAGTCCAAATATGATGACATGAAAGCTTATATCATCCAATATATTCTGTAGCCACACATGTATATAGTTCCTAATGAGTGCTAGGGGTTGGGGTACATAAGTTTATATATAGAAACTTTCCCGAAGTCTGACATGTGCTCTGTCAACCCCTACGAATAGATTATATATAGTAGTTCTGAAGAGTATTCAGCCCCTGCTAGATTGTGCGCACAAAGGACAGGTGGTAATGGTAGGTCATCGCAACCACCTCAACTGGGCCACTACATCATTGTATAGATATTTCCCCAACCTTGGAAGAGAACAACAACTACAATGTAGAACACGCCGCGCGTCACTATCTTATTGAGTTACAGCCATTACAAAAGAACTACAGAGCCAGAAAAAAACCAGGATGAGGAACATGGTAGAGAGAGAAGGAATGATAGAATTGCTCACAGCCACCAATGGCCGGATGTGGGATATTGAAAAAGGGATGATGAAAGAGGCGTAGCCAATGATATACAAGAAGCGAATGTGGCCCGAGTATGAGCCAAAGAGGAAAAGGTCAAAGTAGACAAGATCACATCTAAATGGGGGGGAAATGAAATGATGGAATAATAGACATCCCTGCCCCTCGTGCGCCGTGCCCGAACGGATAATAACGTGAAACAAATCGACCAGATAAAAATCAAGCAAGAATCAAGACGTCGTGACTTGGGAAACACATCAAGGCGATGGGTTTATTTTACCTCGTTCGTGTCTGCGAAGGGGCTCTCGACTCGCGGCGGCGGTGCGCCGCTGTGTCGCTTTGAGCTTAAGCTGGCCCCGTCTAGGAAGGCTGAGCCACGCTTGTCTATTGCTGTCGGTGCTTCGTCGTTGAATGGGCTTTGGATGATAGCTGGTGAGTCTTCGATCACCGTTGGAGCTTGGGATCTCCTGGCTGAGATTGGCGTCTGGGCGATTGTGGATGTATGCTTGTTCGCGGTAGAGCGCGAATCTTCACCGTCGTGTGAAGAGATGCTGGAGGCCGTGGTGGGTTTTTGGCTAGAAGACGAGGATTCGGTGCTCGATTCCGGCTGCTCCGTCACGGGTTGGACGGGTGGTGTAGCAGGGGTGTTGTTCTTCTTTCCAATGGTCTTGACCATCACGGGTTTCGCGGTGACGGTGCGGGCCACTATCGAGCTGCTGTTGTTTGCGCTTGTGACACCCGCCTTAGCAAGTTGTGAGGGGGTGATAGCAGGGACGGCGGGTGTGTCGGGACTCAGGTTCTGGGTGGTTGTCGGAGTATTCGGCCCATTGTGAATGCTAACCACGGCGGCACGGGTACGCGACACCTGCTGGGCAGGCATAGGGCTGACTATGGCATCGTTCCGGTAGATGGTCGTAGCAACACTGCTTCGGAGAGTGTTGGCCATGGAACGGCGGTCCGTTGTCATGTCAGACCAAGATGAGTCGCGTAGATCTCCAGGCATGAAGAAGTGTTGGTCGGCTGAGGCGCCGGGAAGAGGAGGGACGGGGGGGACGAGAGGAGTGTCTGGTGGGGATCGGTTCGTCACGCCAGGGATATATGCGATTTGGATGACATTCGAGGCGCGGGTCAAGACGGTGGATGCGATCGAGTGGGTGGATTTCCTGGATTGTGCAGCACTGGAAGCTGGCGGGGCTCTGGCGGCGTACGAGCTGGCCTTTTCCGAGCCTTCTGCTTGCTGCTCGTTGCGCTTCTTGCGAATAACGAACCACCAAATCAGGAATACGATAATTCCTACTGCAGCAATTCCTCCGACGACACCACCCGCTATAGCACCCTTGTTGGTTCCTCCTCCGCCGGAGCTGCTGTCAGAGCTTGAGCTGGTCGATGTTTTGACACATTGTATGCTTGCACACGCGGAACAGGATTGGGCGGTCATCGTGCATGTCGTCCCCGACGGGCAGTCGCATGATGGAGACTCTTGTGGACATTCTTTACACGAGCCAGCACGGGCAAACAAAGCTGCATCCTGTTAGCCATTTACACGAGTAAGCGCCTGGCGAGGCGACGATACGTACCGTGCGGGGAGAGTGGGTCGAGGTTGTGAGGCGACATGGTGAGAGATTTAAGATCAAGGATTGAGAAAGAATTCAGGCTGATGTTGCGATACGGATATAAGGCTTCGGTTCGGTGGGTATTGAACGATAGGTTTGAAAAATGAAAGAGCGGCTGCCGGTCAACGGCGTAGAGGGCGTAGATTGTGGGTATATAAACGAGTGTAATGGTATCTCTGAACGTCGAGTCGTGAGAGTTATGATCGGTTCATGAAGCAGTTGGTGTTCTTCGGAGAAATGAGCGAATGTCTTGAGGCTGGCAGACTAGGACGAGAGACTATAAGCAGCGATAGTCATAGTCCGGCGTCTAGCGGATGCAGGATATTCAATATATAGAGATTCGAGTCGAATCCTTCCAATCGGACAAATTGTTGCGTGATATGGGCCTTGATGGGTCGCTATCAGGAGTTGACGTCGTGGACACGCGTTCCAGCGGTAGTCAGGTACGAGCGCAGATGATGGATCAGGGGAAGTTGAGCAATCCAGAGGGATAAATATCCCTCTTGGATACGAAATCGATGGCGAAGAACTTTTGAAGGAAGAAGGCTGGGGGAGCAGAAATAAAAGAAGGGAATAATATGAGGCAGAGAAGGAGATGAAAGAGAAAAGGTCCGAACTGTCTGGACTGGGGGGTTGGCGGTTGGGTGGAGAGAGTAATAAAAGGCACAGGCTGCGCTTTATGCCCACGGACTCTGCTTATCGCCACGGACTCTCCACAGTAGTATCACGAAGGTGGTTGTGATCAAGATGAGTCGAAATTCCTTGCGTTATACAGAGTACTTCGTAGTCTTGAATTAACATAAGCTGGCAGCTGTCAGCTGTTGGTGATAGTATTGATATATCTACGTACTGAGCTCAGTCGTTGCCTAGCAGACGCCCTAGAAGAGCTTATGCGCCAGCCGGAAATAGTATAGAATCAACAAGCTGACGATGATTTTCTTTGTTAGCCAGCCCATTGTGCTACCACACTCCAGCATGAGCTGCATGACCCAGGGACGATCACACAGCGCACCAGCCATGCCGTCCTGTTCAGGCAAAATCCAGGCCCCTGGCGTGATGTTTCGCTGTCCCGCTGTCTCATATCTCAGTCGTCCTTGCTGGTTCCGGCTGGGTAGGGCGTGCGCGATAGAGCACGAAGGCCGTGTCGCAAGGCTGGTTCAAGTGGTTCTGGACCATCCCACACCCCCTCCGGTAGATTAGGGAGATTACACGGGGGCGCCTGGTCGAATCACAACATGTCTTAGCTTCAGGCACGGACGGCAGGTAATCAGCGAAGACGGCGGTGCTCATGCCAACGTTCACAGTCATCTCCGATCCTTCCTCGTTCCAGCTGTTGGCGGCCGCGGGTGAGCCATCCAGATCGCGGTGGTGGAGTTGGAGGCTGATTGATCAAGGACTCTTTCTTCACATCTTAGTTTCACTCGCTTTGTCCAGCGGGGAGATCTGGTCTGGAACCGAAGATGTTGACCATTGGACGTCACGGATCCGCCGCCTGTCGCTCTTTCAAGGGTCATCTCCGGTGCGTAATGTTGCTCAGTCACCGTGGACTGACTCTGTTGCTCAAAGGGCTGACGGCGTTGACTTCGAGTCTGTCTGTGTGAGGGACATTGTTGATCATATACGTTTTCCTGCATCTGCAGTCAGCTGTGCGAGAGGGGAGAAATGCACCGTCGATGTCTGCCGTCTGGGCATGCGCCATTATCGCCCCGGGTGTATACTTCATTCACCGGGTCTGGGCAATATATGCAGGGCTATTGCCCAGCATCAGGCATCAGGCTTGGTCCGTCAAAGCGTCATGTCAGCCATCGGGAGAATATGTCGTCTAGTGGGGCTTTGACCTATAGGAGTCTTGCTGCTGGCTGGGCAAAGATGCTAGACTACTCCGGAGTACTTACTCAAGCTATGTTTTTACTTTGTGAGTGGTCAGTACTAGGGTTAGGTTTTATATATTTTCCCAGCTATCAACCATCCGGTTCTAGTAGCAGAAATCCCAGTCCTTGTTTGTGATACTAAGACATCCTTTGACTATGTAATGAAATATCATAGCACTCATTCTCGCGTTATGGTCATCCTACAAGTACAAATATATGAGCCCTCGCCTTTTAGGAGTACCAGTGCTGCAATGTTATAAGGCAGTACGAAGTACTCCGTGCCGCAGTATATGATTTATGAGGGAAGACATCATGTAGGCCGGCGTATGCCAATCACTCGCGGGAGCTCTGAGCTTTGCACATAGTCCAACCTCTTGATACTGTGTTCAACAATCGATATCTACCCCTACCTAGTGACCAATGACGGAATCATGTAGCGTTATTGGATAGACTGAGGTGATAAAAAGATGACATCCGGCCAGAGACATTCATTCACCGCATCCCTGGCCGGGCAAACATTCCTTGACACGGCCATGTACTTGGACCCTTGGTCGATCTAGAAAGCAACCAGATAACGTCATACTGGGAATGTCTTAGATAGCATTGAAATAATGAACAGGGCACCACTCAGTTGCGGAGTATGGAATACCAGCTCTATTATTGAGCAGAGATAATATACCAAGGTCTCACATGTATCAGCGATTGATCAGCCTCAGAGGTCCAGCTCTGGGCTCTGCTGCTAAAGCACAGATTGTTGGTAAAAGCAGTAAAAGCCTAAACCGTGACATGGCGCGCCTTGATAATCCTTTGATAATCGGGCAGTCAACATGCACGCCCCGGTCATGGACGCATTGCAAGCGCCTTCGGGGAAGCACGCAATTGAGAAGCATGACTGTCGGCAATGGCGCAGCATCGTCAGTTTCAGGGCCAACACCCTGCGGCTCTGCATCATAGAACCCTCTTGATTCCCTGAATCAGATGGTGATGGCAGCTTTGCGCAGTGCTCGCGCTAAAACTCTAAGAATAGGCATCGAAGACGACAAGAAGGCGGCTAGTACGGAGTAGTCGCTGCTAAGCCACAGACTATATGGAGTGGTTGGTCCACGGATGAGTGCTGTAACTGTACGTGTAAATGACAGGTATGCAAATTTCAGAGCACCCTGAGCACGAAATTAGGTGGCGGTGCCACAGTTGGACAGACCAATTCCCAGGCGCTCTGAAACGGTGATTGACGGGCTGCTGGCCACTTAGCTGCGCAGATCCCTCTTGCCACCCCACCATCAAAAGCTGTGAACACTTTGATTGGGGATATAAGATCTTAAGGGCTTATTACTAGCGCCTCTTTGTGGCACTGGTTATCCGGGTTGACCAACGGCAAAGAAACACGGCTGAGTCCGGTGCAAATCCACAGCTATATTTGGCTGACAACTAACCTGTTCAGGTCTTCAGGAGCACCGGATGACCCCGCCCCCTGGAATACGTACCGTCGTCCCTGTACCATTACAGATTGGAAATACGCAATGGTCTATACAGGTCAATTTAAGCATTGGAGTCTCCAGCAGAGTGACGGTATGAGTGGGTTGGAGTGGGAAGAGACCTCTTCTATGACGGAAGCCTACGGAGTGACACCTTGACCCTGTAAAGAATGGCATGTCCGGCCACATATTTGTAGTGCTCAGGAGTCCGGGCAACGATGCTGGCCAGGGATATGGAATGCTTGGGACGACCAAGAAGGTCAAGAAGACCAAGAAACATCAACCTTCGCTAGCTGCAGTGTCCTCGTATGAAGTAGATGGATAGGCAGGCCTCAATGGAGTCGATGGACGATGGCAGCTCAGGGGCCAACAAATGAAAGGAGCGAGCAGAGTTTTATACTCCGTCGGAACGACGATGTGAGAAAGTCCGACAAACATGAGCTCCCTGCCGGGACTCGGGGCAGGATGGGATGATGGGAAGTCTCAAATTACCATAATCTATTAGCAAGTCACCGCATCAGATTGGCGATGGGGAAGTGGGTGGAAAGATTTTGCAAATCTTGGTTTGTATGGAGAACCCCTGGCGGTGAGGCAGCCACTTTTTGGTGAGCATCGAGTATCAAAAGCATCGAATTCGAGGCTGGATATTCGAGACGAACTACAAAATAGGGTCAGGTAACGAGGGATATGCTGGCTCAGTGATTGTGTTAGACTCGAGCGAAGGGTGGACAGATGATAGATGCTAAGGCAAAAAGACCAGTCTCCCAGCTGTGCAGTAGCTTGTCTGTAACGAGCCCCCAGCCCCAGCCCCGGGCCAGTGGTAACTGGTAACTGACACTGTAAGGAATCCTGGCCATCCCTCTTCAGTCACCACCAGGAGACCTGATTCTTGAAAGAAAAAGGGTGGCTCTCGTTTAGATACTTCGCCTGAACCCCGGGTCTCCATCCCTCTGCCAACTCTTTCTATCTGCGCCTCCGCTCCTTCTCAACCACGGGTGAAGACCACTTTAGCTGCAACTAAACATACTGGAGCCACTTCCCTAGTTCAACGGCAGAGAGGTGTCTCACCTGCTGTTTTTTGAATTCGGGGCCTCCTCCTCAGCCCTGGCGGCTTTTCCACGTTCCTGCTCGACCTGCGCCTCTCGCTCTTCAGCTTTGGACCCTCACGCTTCCACCTCCCGCCTTTTAATTTCTGATCGTCTTCTCTCGCTTCTCATCTCGCTTTTAATCCCTTCACTATAGTCCATCTTTATTCTTTGTTTTCCTGACCGTGCCGTGTGGTCCTATAACGCGCGCTCAATTGTTTGACCTTCCTTAGTCGGGGCCAAACTCCATTGTTCTCATTTTCCTGATACCCCTTCCTTCGCGTCCTTGCGTTCTGCTTCAGCTTGCCTCTGCTTGAACCCGAACCAAGCCCAGTTCGCAGATACCGCACCTTAGTCCGCACATATTAAGTGACCATGGCTTACCACGGCACCGGCCCTCAGTCGCCTGGCGAGCACAATAACTTCGATGACAGCCATCAGCTCCGCGACCTTTCCCACTCTAACAACTCTGTGAGTTTTCTCCTCGGCCCTGCTCTGCTGGGAACTTAAGCTAACGTGCTATTTGCGCCTTAGTACGAAGAAGAAGCCTCTCATGGATTGTTAGCCAGCCAGCAAAGCCCTTTCTCCGGCCCCTTCGAGGATCCCCATCAGCAGCAACCGCAGCGTGGCCTTACGGCCTCGCCCATACAACGCCCGACCTCTGGTTACAGTTTGACCGAGTCGTACGCCCCCGATTCCGGATACCATGATCCGTACAGCGGCAATCAATCAGTTTACTCGGGCCAGTCAGAGAACCCCGCCGCCGCTTTCGGTGTTCCGGGACGTGTAGCATCGCCTTACGCTCGCAGCGAAACTTCGTCTACAGAAGCGTGGCGACAGCGACAGACTGGCGGCGGTGCTGGCGGCGGCGGAGGTGGTGGAAATGGGCTTCGTCGTTATGCCACCAGAAAGGTCAAGTTGGTTCAGGGCTCCGTCCTGAGTGTGGATTACCCCGTGCCTAGCGCTATTCAGAATGCGATTCAAGCCAAGTATCGCAACGATCTTGAGGGCGGAAGTGAGGAATTCACACATATGCGATGTGAGTTGCGAGTCCTTGGTATTTGGGATTGAGACTAACGGATCCAACCAGACACTGCCGCGACTTGTGATCCTAATGAATTCACACTTCACAACGGTTATAACCTTCGCCCAGCGATGTACAACAGACACACCGAGTTGCTGATCGCCATTACCTACTATAATGAAGATAAGACGCTTACGGCCCGTACTTTGCACGGTGTTATGCAGAACATTCGTGATATCGTTAACCTGAAGAAGTCGGAATTCTGGAACAAAGGTGGTCCTGCTTGGCAGAAAATCGTCGTCTGTCTGGTTTTCGATGGTATCGACCCTTGTGACAAGGACACATTGGATGTCCTTGCTACTGTCGGTATCTATCAGGATGGTGTCATGAAGCGTGACGTCGATGGAAAGGAAACTGTGGCCCACATTGTAAGCTGATCTTTGCAATATCTGTCTCTTGAATCGCTGCTGACAATCATCAGTTCGAGTACACCACTCAGCTTTCGGTCACTCCCAACCAGCAGCTCATTCGGCCGACGGATGATGGCCCCAGCACTCTCCCACCCGTCCAGATGATGTTCTGTTTGAAGCAGAAGAACAGTAAAAAAATCAACTCCCACCGATGGTTGTTCAACGCTTTTGGTCGTATCCTGAACCCTGAGGTCTGTATTCTTCTTGATGCTGGTACCAAGCCTGGTCCCAAGTCTTTGCTTTACTTGTGGGAAGCTTTCTACAACGACAAGGATCTTGGAGGTGCCTGTGGTGAGATCCACGCCATGTTGGGTAAGGGCTGGAAGAAACTCCTTAATCCCTTGGTTGCCGCACAGAACTTCGAGTATAAGATCAGTAACATTCTTGACAAGCCCTTGGAGAGTTCCTTTGGTTATGTTAGTGTGTTGCCTGGTGCTTTCTCGGCTTACCGATTCCGTGCGATTATGGGACGCCCTCTTGAGCAGTATTTCCATGGAGACCACACTCTTTCAAAACAATTGGGTAAGAAGGGTATTGAGGGCATGAATATCTTCAAAAAGAACATGTTCTTGGCCGAGGATCGTATTCTTTGTTTCGAGTTGGTCGCCAAAGCTGGTTCAAAATGGCATCTTTCATATGTCAAGGCCTCTAAGGGTGAAACTGATGTGCCCGAAGGTGCTCCTGAATTCATCTCCCAGCGTCGTCGTTGGTTGAACGGTTCTTTCGCCGCTGGTATCTATTCGCTCATGCACTTCGGTCGAATGTACAAGAGTGGCCACAACATTATTCGCATGTTCTTCCTCCATCTTCAGATGTTATACAATTGGTTCTCTACTTTCCTCACTTGGTTCTCTCTCGGTAAGTCGTGCAGATATCCATCTACCAAGGAACGGGTCTAACGTGGGTTACCACAGCATCTTACTGGCTTACGACTACGGTCATCATGGATTTGGTTGGAACTCCCAGTAGCAGCAATGGCAACACTGCCTTCCCCTTCGGCAAAAAGGCGACTCCGATCATCAACACCTTGGTGAAATACATTTACCTCGCGTTTCTTCTATTGCAGTTCATTCTTGCCCTCGGAAACCGACCTAAGGGGTCTAAGCTGTCCTACCTTGCGTCTTTTGTCGCTTTCGGTATCATACAACTCTACGTCGTTGTTGATGCCCTGTATCTTGTTGTCCGCGCTTTTACTGGAGACTCGACCATGGATTTTGACACTGATAACGGTGTGGGTGCCTTCCTCAGCTCCTTCTTCGGATCTAGCGGTGCTGGTATTATTATCATTGCTCTTGCTGCCACATTCGGTCTTTACTTCGTTGCGTCATTTATGTACCTCGATCCTTGGCACATGTTCACGTCATTCCCCGCCTATATGGCCGTGCAGTCGTCTTACATCAACATTCTTAACGTTTACGCCTTCAGCAACTGGCACGATGTGTCTTGGGGTACCAAGGGTTCCGATAAGGCGGATGCTCTTCCTTCTGCCAAGACTACACAAACCAAGGGCGAGGAAGCAGTCATAGAGGAAATAGACAAGCCCCAGGCTGATATCGATAGTCAGTTCGAGGCCACTGTCAAGCGGGCCCTGACTCCTTATGTGGCACCTGTGGAGAAGGAGGAAAAGTCCCTGGATGACTCGTATAAGAGTTTCCGTACTCGACTTGTCACTCTCTGGCTCTTCAGTAACGGTCTTCTCGCTGTCTGCATTACCAGTGAGGGTCTGGATAAATTCGGCTTCACGGTATGTGCTCCTACAACTTTATTTTAAATGGGAAGTGGAACTAACAAGCCTCTACAGAACACATCTACTGATCGTACTTCCCGTTTCTTCCAAGCTCTTTTGTGGTCCAATGCTGTTGTCGCCTTGATTCGCTTTATTGGAGCCACTTGGTTCCTTGGAAAGACGGGTCTTCTCTGCTGCTTTGCCCGCCGGTAGAAGCATGCTTCACCCTAATGAAAAGCCAAGTACGAGAGACCTTGCAAATATGTGTATTGCATGGGGTCGGGGAGTTATTCTTGGCACATTTTGTTCTGATTTTGTATTTTACTTATGATGCTCAGTCACTGTTTTCTTCTTTAGCCACTGTGCCCACTCAGATCCTTAGGATAAGGGCAACAGTACTCGCTATCATGTAGACTTTAGTAGTTAGATTCAATGGGACGTGAAGCGTGATCGCCTACATACTCACTATAATCCATTCACGATAAGTAGCATTGTAGCTGAGATGGCGTACATACCTACAAGCTTGTCTGCAAGGCGACAGGTGTCAACTCCACCTGCTTGCTTAGCAGTATCCATATGTAATAAAGCAGCTTCTGTTTTATTGTTTGACTCTCGAGTTTTCTTTCCAACTTCATATTCAGCAAATACTGAAATTACCCTCGCGAGGCGACGTATCCGTTGCTAAGAGGCTACCCTGGGTACTGTTGGCCTAATCTTAGTGGCAAGGAAACTAATCGCGCCAAACCCCACCCAACCTTCACTTCCCCTCGTAGAGCCGCCTCACATCCAACTTCTCTTCCGCGGCGTCTCGAGCTTCCCTTCACACCGAACTCAGTGACGGAGCATTCATCATGCTAAAAATCTGGTCTATGGTACGCGCCGTCCTCCCAGTCCAGACTGGGCGTTCCTCCGCCACTCCGCCAAACCCCATCTAACTGCGCACTTCACAACAACAGAAACAGCAGCAGCAGCAGGCTGAAAATGCCGAAGGCGCTGCGGGGAAGAAGAAGAAGAAGGTCACAGCCGCCCAGCTGCGTGTTCAGCGAGGTATGTCTGCGTCTGCATCTGCATGCGCCGCTCCTCCTCCCCGCAAATGCTCACACGACCTTTTTTAACGCCGCCGTCCAGATCTCCAAGAACTCACGCTCGGGAACACGATGAAGATGGCCTTTCCGAATCCCGACGATATCCTCAACTTTACCCTGACCATCGAGCCGGACGAGGGCATGTACAAGGGAGGCTCGTTCATATTCACTTTCGCCGTCAACCAGAACTTCCCGCACGACCCGCCGAAAGTCAAGTGCACGCAGAAGATCTACCACCCGAACATCGATCTGGAGGGGAACGTCTGCTTAAATATCTTGCGTGAGGACTGGAAGCCTGTGCTCAACTTGAATGCCGTCATTGTGGGCATGCAGGTATGTCCCATCTCACCCACCACCTTGGTTGTTTAGGCGGCGGTGCTTGTTTCGCTACTGGGAAGTTCTATTTGGGGAACTGTGATGCTGACATATTGTGTGCGTGTGTAGTTCCTCTTCCTTGAACCGAACGCTTCCGACCCGCTCAATAAAGAGGCTGCGGAGGACCTGCGGCAGAACCGGGACCTGTTCAAGCGCAATGTCCGCAACTCTATGGCCGGAGGGAACGTCCGTGGCGTCGCCTTCGACAAAGTGACACGATAGATGAGACCGAAGTGCGGCAGCTCAACCATGAAGTGCCGTGATGCCTGACCGGATCATTCGCCCTCTTCTACGTTGGATGGAGATAAGTTGGAGCTACGTTGTGCTAGGAACGGATAGACATCAGATCAGACAACTTACTTGGCGTGCATTTGAACGGCTGGTGGTATTCATACGCCGGCTGTGGTGCGAAACGAGCGAAACGATATGAAGTGCAGCATCATGATGACTCACCTCATCTCGTCTTTAATACCACGGGTACGGAGGAAGTGTAAATGGGTACGGGAAGAGGGCCGACTTGATCATTTTCGTGGATACCAAACCTCCTCCACTATGACTGACTATGTGATGAACTACTTTTAGCGACTGGATAGATTCACTAACGAATATGAATACTTTGACTTGTAACATCCTTGTAAAACGGCTAGGTCATATCTTATAGGCTTTCAGAAATACGAAAGGCAGAGAAGGTCGTTTCTGAGCAAAAGCAATTGTAGCCTTGGTACCCACGGTAGCTACAGGACTCCGCATATACCTGTACACTACGTACGGGGAATTGGAAGTATACAGCACCTAGGTTCAGAGCACAAGCGTATATATACAGCTGACGCACGGAACTGAGAACAAAGGAAAACAATCGATAGGTGGGTAGATAGTCTAACATTTCTTTCTCTTTCCCTCTCAGCTCCTTCACATCATACTCAAATCTCAATCAAACAGCCGACTACAATTCGGACAATGCCTCGAAAGAGGAGCATATTCACAAAGGAGCAGGCAAGGACGGATTGACTCCGGGTATATGCCCTGGCAACTGCTTCTTCCGGTCTTTCATGGGCGCGGTCCATTGGCTTGCGGGGAGTGTAAATATGGTAGCTGGAGAGCGCGTGCGGTGTCTACATCGCTGGATCGGTCGGCTGCTGATCAAGGAATTGGCTGTTGCGAAGGAAGCGTTTACGCCTGACCGGCGGCACGCTCCTGCTCGAGGCGGTTGTAGTAGTTGTCACGAGCGCGGACGCGGGGGAGGTGGTAGCCTGTTCAATATATCTGTCAGTGGCGGGTTCCACCGGTGAGTTTGTCTGGGGTCATTGATATCAACTTACCGTACCACCAGAGGTAACCGAAGGTGGTGCCGAAACCTGTATACAGGAGAGCAATTAGTCGCCGTATTAGTAAAGCCCAACTAGTATTTGGCGGAGACCGCATTTGGCGAAAATACACAGGTCGTGTAAGCTGTGATGACACATTGGTGCAGTAAGATAATAGCTTGAGCAGTCCGGCATCTATAGCCCCAGTGCAAGGTCTTTCTTATAGCTTGTCGAAGTTCGTTCCGAGCGTGGGCTGACGGGACTAGGTCGCAAGGGACTCACCGAAGGCAGTGCTCAGGTCAAGGACCAGAGCGCGGCGGAGAATCTAGACACAGATATGTTAGCCATATACCTGGACAACTACCCCCAGCCAGGAGCGAATGCGAGCGAATGTGTCGTGGGAAAAGAGGTCTGGTGGGATGAGGTACGTACGCCGGTGATGGGGGCGATAGCGGTGGCCATTGCGACGAGTTTAGTGTCGAAATTGACGGTGCAGGTCAATCCTAAGAGGAGGCAGCAGAGAGGATATCTGCTTCGCGCGGTGGTGGTGAGGTGAGGGGAGAGAGAGGAGAGTGGTGATGTTGGACGTCAAGCCTAGTGAAGCTTTCCGTTCCGGCGCGGTACAGTAAGCGACCGCTTTGAGTGGCCTGATGCTTTGCGACCACCAGGACTACGCCAATTACCTTGATACTGGTTGGAAGCTGATACTACACCAGTTACTGCTTAGTGCTCACATCTGGAACTCAAGCTTATCACCATTAATGTCCTTGATTATCTGCATCTGCGACACATGCTTCGAGGTAGCTACAGTTGAGGCCTGAGGCATGAATCACGTGTCGCAGCGGGATCTGCTGCTCGGCTTCATCATCGCGGCACCTCGAAAGGCCACTCACTCTGCCCTCACTAATCTCCGCAATGGCGCCCTCCCAGCCGGCCGTCAAGCGGTCATTCTCAACTTTCTCTGAACATACGCCCGCGCCTGACGCCAAACCAATCAAGCGCCCTTACCATCACCACCATCGTTTGCGTGAACCGGTTACCTCGAGCTTGCCGGAGCCTGCTATCGCCGATGATGCCTATGTCGACGATGTTATGGGTCGCGTTATAGGACAATCACTGCGAAGCTGTGGCTTTGAAATTGCCGATCCACTAGCAGTGGAGAGTTTCCGCGACGCAGCGGAAGAGTGTATGATATTCGTAGGGTGTTGTTGGGAAACGTTGTTGACTAGTCTATTAGATCTTCTACGGCTTGCATCATATGTGCGCACATCTATGTTATCATGTCGACGCCTCCAGCCCGTTCCTCACGATTTTGAATATGCTCTGAAGCGCCACCACTTGCCTGCCCACTCCCTCATCCCGCACCTAGAACCTCCTCCGAAGGTCGAACCCGTTTCGACCCAGCTACCCAGCCCTCCGCCAGAAGAAGACGATGATTTCAAAATCCTGCCTTCTCTCGACCCACCGGAGTTGAGTGAGGAGGATGACCGCGCGAGAAGTACATACATTCCGAAACATTTCCCAGAGTTCCCGAGCAAACATACCTACCGCCACACACCAGTCTTTACGGAGCGAGAACAAGATCCACGTAAAATCCGTGAGCGAGCAGCGGATGATGGTCGGCATGGCGAGGAGGCATTGCGGAAGCTCGCTCGAGCAGCGTTCAAAGACAATCAGCCTGGGTCTGGCGGCCGTGATAAGAAACAATGGGGTCGGAAGGCGGAGAGCTTCGAGAGCATGTTCGAGAAAACGATCAAAAGTCTGTCGAAAAACGCGCCAAATAACGTGCCCGCAGGCAGTTCCAGTGCGGTCGACTCTGGCACTGCGGCGGAAATCGAAGGAAATCAGGCCAGGTCCAGAGGCTTGGCTGGCCTAGAACTACCGCCCATCATAAATTGCGAACGAGATTTCTGGCGGCGAAATGCGGCGTCAGGGAGGCAAAGACCGGAAGAGAAGGCCAATGCAAAACACAATCCTGAACTATCAAGAGTTGAGAGTTGGGTGAGCACTTGAAGAGCGCGGACAGCCGGTTGGGAAGGAGAGGCATCATAGCGGCGTCGGGCGTTTCGCATTCGTCATTTTTCAGAGCATTATTCGATATGATACCCATGTGAATTCTAATTTAGCTTGTCATGAAATGGCTATCATGCACTGTAGTCGTAGAAGCAAGCAAACTCCAAACTCCGTCAGTGCGACAAGTACTCCGTACTCTCGCCGGTATCAAGTCTTCGAAGTATTTCGAGCCTCGTTTTCTCGTTTCGCATCACGTTCCGCTTGTCGAATTGGTTCCCAGGAAGTTGTCTCGACGGTCAACCCGCCTACGCATCTAATGCAGGAACAGGTCAGCCCATACGCAATCTGCCAATGCGAATCATAATAAATCCTCAAGCCCGCTTACTTTCTGAAGAGACGCACGATCTGTTTGCAGACAACGGTTCCCGACCCGAGATCAGAGCTTCCCGGCGGATTGCACGAGTACTGTACCATCTCCATGAGCTTGCATTTCTCGAGGTCTATTTGGCCCTTGCGGCGCTTTTCCTCGTTGAAGTTCTTGGTCACAATGTTCACATGGAGTGGCAGCTTTTCAGCATCGAAGTAGGGAACTGAGGGCGCCATTGTCGGTTTTCGAGGTTCACCGCGAAATGAAAGGTTCCCGCGAGGTCTTACTCAAAGCTGTAGAGTATCTTCGTTGAGAGGCGCGTAAGAAAGGAAGCCGGATGGAGTGGGTGCGGAATAAGTCGTCGGAGTTGGATCCGCCGACGGCCATCATCCGCTCAACTTCCACCTTTCAAGCTACAAGCTCTTTATACTTCGACTGCCATAGGCCATATTGCGGGCTGTTGTTGATTGGCTACCTGCTGGTTGCTGCGATGACATGAAGTCATCGATACCCGGCTACGAGGCTCCTTGACATGGCCGCTAGTTTCGGGGAGAAACTGTTACAAGAAGTGCATGAGGAGGATTTAGACGAGGTATTTCCTCTTTCTTCTCTTCAAGTCTATTGGAGAGAAAACGCTATCATATAGAGTTCTACTAAACTCGCCTTAGCTATTACATGACTTGAGAGTCCTACATCGAGGATATTCGGACAGCACTAGTACTGGCTTTGGTGTCGCATCTATCGATGAGCTCCTGAAGATCTTCTGGCCATCTCTGCAGCCCTCACATAACCAGACCGGTGTACGCAATGAGAGCGTTGTTGACCAGGTTGATGATACATCGGCCGCGGCAGATGATGAGCCGGCATATGTCGAAGAGCCCGCTCATCCGGCGTTTCTCAATCGTCCATATCCTGTTCTAGAAATATCCAGCACATCCTCGGCGGCTGGAAAGTCTCAGGTATTGTACTATCTGACTGCCATAGCTGTGCTGCCGTCCGAGTTCAGTGAGATATCACTCGGCGGGCTCAATTCGACTGTCGTCTTCATTGACACTGATGGCCGCTTTGATGCTGAGCGTCTACGTACTGTCGCTCGCGGAATTGTCCTGAACAAACTTCGCCCTATAGTTGATTTTAGAGCCGGCTTTCATGATTCCATCGAGGCTATGCTTCTTTCTTCTCTCCAGCACATCCATGTTTTCCGGCCCCAGTCGTCTTTGGCACTACTTGACACGCTGCAAACCCTAGATGCATATCTTCTGAATCTTTCCCGCCATGCTTCGACTAGCCGGGCCCTTCACGCTATAGTCATCGATAGTGCCACTGCGTTCTTCTGGCAAGACAAGCTGCAAGATGAAATCGCCCGCACTGAGGATATCGGCCAGGCAGCGGCCGAGGTAGAGCGCAAACGCCGCGAGAGAAAGACCTTTCACATCGCAGAGCGATATGCAGATCTGGTTGCAAGCTTAAAGCGGCTGCAAGGTATCTTCGATTGCGCCGTCATATACACTGCTACCTCCTTCAGCGGCCGGTCAGCGGAGATACCATCGATGCCGTACGGTTCATATAACCCCTTAGACACCGCTCTGAGCACGCCCTCTTTTCGGTCTCCGTTACCGCCCCCTTGGGGCTTGTTCCCAATTCTCCGGCTGGTGCTTCAAGTGGAAGTGGTCCGTCCCTTCCCACCTAGTGTGACTGTTCAGGAGGCCGAAAGAGATGCGCCCATGCGGCAGGAGGTGGTTATGCGGGGAGATTTCTTGGGGTCAGTAAACAGTTGGGCAAGGGAAGATTGGCCACAGAGAGTTTTGGAGGCACTCAAGAGGCGAGGAGGAGGGCAGTTCACTTTCAATGTTCGGCCACACGAGATTACATTCAACTGAGCTCTTAAGCTCCGGTGCAGTATCCAAGCATTCTTGTTGAGCTCGAGGAGCTCTACAAAATTTTTGATCACACTGCAATTTCTATGTTGTGTATGTGACGTAAGTGCTCTATACTTGCATATCTCTAAGCTAGATACATAACTGGAGCTTCGCTGTCCAAGCCAAATATACCCTGACAGGGTAATCAAGCGAACAACTTCCCAATCGCCTCAACCGTTGTATTGCCTCCACTAAACACAATCCCCACATCCCAACCCTCAGGCGCCTCTCGCTCAACAAGCCGGCGAAACTCCTCATTATACAAACAAACCGCCAACCCCACAACAGCACTCGGCTCGACAACGACTTTCATCCGCTCCAAGACAAGCCTCATAGCAGCCTTTATCTGCCCCTCCGTAACAGAAAACACACCCGCCACTTTCCGCTTATCCGAAATAACCGCCCAGTTAAGCACGCCCACGGGCGTCCGCAGCCCATCCGCAATCGTCAACGTCTTGACGCTCTCAACCCTCGCCCCGGCATCAAGGCCACGCCTACAATCATCCGCGCCCTCAAAACTCGGCTCCGCACCAAAGACCCTCGTCGCCTTATCCGAGAAGAACGTCGCAACGCCCGAGTTCAGCCCGCCGCCTCCAATCGGCGTGACTACCGCGTCGAGGCCCTTCCCTTCCTTGCTAGAAGAAGAAGAAGAACCGTGCACATGCACGCTTAGCCCAGGCTGCTCTTCCACGGCATCAAGATACTGCGCATGCATCTCGAGACCGGTCGTCCCCTGCCCGCAGATGATATCGAAGTCGTCATATGGCGGGACGAGGATTGCGCCCGTGCGCGTCTGGACGTCCGCGACAACAGCCTCCCGCTCGACGCTTGTCGACCCGCTGAATAGCACCTCGGCGCCGTGGCTCAGTGTGCCCGCGATCTTGGACGGCGTGCTGATTTTCGGCATGACGATGTGCGCGGGGATCTTCAGGGTTGAGGCGGCGAGCGCGAGCGCTTGCGCATGGTTTCCTATGCGACGACAACAGCGGCAAATCAGTATAATTTATTCCATTTCGTTCATGTTCGCCGATAGATATATGGAGAAGTAGAAGTAGAAGTAGAAGTAAGAGGAGTGAAAAACAAACCAGAACTATGCGTGACAACCCCCCTGCTCCGCACCTCGTCCTCGCCTTCGCGCTCAATCAGCCTCAGGAGTGCATGGAAAGCGCCGCGCGCCTTGAACGCGCCGATGCGCTGGAAGTTCTCGCATTTGAAGAAGAAATTTATCTTGGGGTGCGCTGGGGTTGAGCCTTCGAAGGGTGTGCCGAGCAGCGCGTCGGGCAATTGCGGGGTTGAGGCGATGTTGTTGAGCGTGCGGTTTGTGAGGAGCGGGGTGCGGTGGATGTAAGGCGTTATCAGCGCGTGGGCTTCGTGGATGGAGGCTGGGGTTGGAACTTGGGAAGCCATTTCAAGCTAGGTCTGCGCTTTTGGTGTGGTGGTGAGGCAGTCTTTTGAACAAGTGTCTAGAGGAGTTGAGTTGGCGGGGTGTATGCGGAGTTGGGAGGGCTGTGAGTCTGATGAAATGAAATAGAATTGTTGGAGTAACGAACTTCCCCGCGGATTTGGCGGCGGCCGGCTAAATTTGGGTCATTGAGATAACGTAGTCCACTAGCGAATGAATCTACGAGGAAAGGGATGATGATCAGAAAGATAAGTGAAATGGTAACCAGTCGATGCTCATATTGGTATTATTAATAAACAGAAAAATCAAGTCATGGTACATTCGTAACTTTTCCCAACCCAGGTTTGTACATCAAGGAAATTATTTCTGGTTCTCGGGGCGGAGAGAGCGGACGGCCTTGCCGGCGCGCCAGATCTCGAGATCGCGGATCTCCTGCATCTCCTTCTCGTACTTCTCACGGTAGTCCTTCTGGGAGTTGTAGTCGAGAGAGCGCTGGGTCTCGGTGCCGTCGCGGACGCTGTCGTAGAGCTCGTTGAAGAGGGGCTTGAGGTTGTCCTTGAAGCGGCTGGACCAGTCGATGGCACCACGGCGGGCAGTTGTGGAGCAAGCGGCGTACATCCAGTCCATACCGTTGGAACCGATCAGAGGGTAGAGGGACTGGGTAGCCTCCTCGACGGTCTCGTTGAAAGCCTCGGAGGGGCTGTGGCCACGCTCACGGAGAACCTCGTACTGAGCAAGGAACATACCATGGATACCGCCCATAAGACAGCCACGCTCACCGTAGAGGTCAGAGTAAACCTCCTTCTCGAAGGTGGTCTCGTAGAGGTAGCCGGAACCGACGGCGACACCCATGGCGATGGCGCGCTCCTTGGCCTGACCAGTGACGTCCTGGAAGACGGCGATGGAAGAGTTGATACCACGGCCCTCACGGAAGAGAGTGCGGACGGTACGGCCGGAACCCTTGGGGGCGACGAGGATGACGTCGACGTCAGTGGGGACGTCAACCTTGGTCTTCTCCTTGAAGACGGGGGAGAAACCGTGGGAGAAGTAGAGGGTCTTGCCCTTGGTGATGAGGGGCTTGAGAGTGGGCCAGGTCTCAGACTGGGCGGCATCGGAGAGGAGGTTCATGACGATGGTACCCTTCTGAACAGCCTCGGTGACGTCGAAAAGGTTCTTGCCGGGGACCCAGCCGTCCTGGATGGCCTCCTTCCAGGAAGCACCATCCTTGCGGACACCAACAATGACATTGAGACCCTGGTCACGGAGGTTGAGACCCTGACCGTGGCCCTGAGAGCCGTAACCGATGAGGGCCAGGGTGTCGTTCTTGAAGTATTCCTGGAGCTTCTCACGGGGCCAGTCGGCACGCTCGTAGACGGTCTCCTGGGAGTCGGCGAAGGTCATGGTCTTGATGCCACGGACGGGGGCGACGGGGGCGGTCACGCGGGGGACGGCATTGGCAGCGCTCTTAGCGAGAGAAGGCCGGCGGAGGGCGGCGGAGATGAC
>RHLP01000518.1:0-36079 GCA_003719405.1 Aspergillus incahuasiensis
GTCGATGGAGAGGGCGGCGCCGGGCCTGGGGGGAGGCTTGGGGGCGCCGGGGACGTTGGCCAATGTCCCGTTTGACGCGACGTTGCAGGCGGACAGGGTTGCGTTGGCGGTGGCGTCGGCGCAGGCGCTGCACCAGCCGGCCGAGACAAAGGGCGGGAAGGTGCAGTTGGCCGAGGGGCAGGCGGGGAGGATGTCGAAGGTGTCTAGACATCCAGATGCCGGCTTTGATGGCGTCGCGGACGGAGGCTTGTGCTGTGTCGAAGAGCGGGTAGGGGGCTGTTTTGAAGGTCGCTTGCAGGGATGGTCTGGTAGGAGAGGATCTGTTGCATGAAGGGGTCGAAGGCGAGGCAGAGCATGATCACAGCGGCGCCCAGGCAGACGAGGTTGCGGCCTTTGTAGTGGATCAGCATCCAGAAGGAGCCTACCCTAGGGGTCCGCGGCCTGCGTCGTCGGCGAGCTGGAGATCCGACAGCGGGTTCTTGCCGCGGCGGAAGGCGACGGGATCCATTTGAGCTGGCCGATTGCGGAGCTGATGGCGGAGATGAGCGAGGACTTGGAGGAGGTCGACAGGATGGCGATGATGGTGTTGAGGGTGAGTCCGGATGGGAGGGCCGGCGAGGGCTTTTGGTCGTGTACGGCGAGGAGGACGAGGATGGCGATGTGCTGAAGGTCAGGGATAGCATCTCCCAGAACCAGGTGTGCAGCGACAGAGCCCTCCAGCAGTTTGTTTTGGGGGGCATGTCGTCGTCTAGGGCTGGTATGGGACCGGCTGAAGCAGAGGAGCAGGTATGGTCGAGTGTACTTAACCATATCCAAGCTGCTGATGCAGTTAAACTTTAGAAGAATATTCTATATAATAAATTTATTCTAGTCAAAATATTATTTATATAGCCTTTTTTTATTCACTCTATGTACTAGGCTATACTTAAACTAACTCTATTATATAGTTATAGGTATAACCTAACTAATACTCCTGCTATTATAATATTAACTTTTAATATTTATAAAAAAAGAAATAGGCTACTATACTAGCAGGTATTACTAGGACCAGAGCTGATCTCCTCAGGCTATTAAATATACTAATTAGCATTGCTCCTTTGCCAACGTTCTTTGTATACACTTCTCGAACAGTGGGGGCGGGCTTACCTCTTCATTGTTGTTTTCGGTGCCCTGGTAGCTAGATGGCGCCGAATCCCAAGGCAGGTCCTGCTAAACCATTTATGTGCAATTTACCCTACATGGACAATGGAAAGAGTAAAGCCCTGGCCCTGTCATGGATATACCTCACTCAGGTATGGTAGCAGCGTAGCCAGGCCAGGACAACAAAGAGCACAGCACTGGCCGGCCATTACCTTTACCTTCCAGATAGAGCAACCACACCGGAGAAGCAGGGATTGCAGCCTTAGTGCGCAATGTGATCGATTGTTTACTGACTTAGCAAGCAAGAAGCACAGGCACCGAGCAACAAGCAGGTAAAAGGAGGACGATGAGGATGAATAGGAAGGTTTCACACTGGGGCCAACATCGCATCTAGTGACGATGCACAAACAGCGCGAGACGAGGGTCCCCTGCCGAGGCAGCATGAAGCCTTCTCAGCCCAGCCCTAGATAGCAGATAGCCCCCAAGGTAATCAATTCAACCCGCGCACTCCAACCGCTCGACATGTCCGTCCCCACAGCCAGTGCACTTATGTTCCGTGTTCCCCTAGACATTCTGCTGATAAGCCGGTACGGGCCCTGGAACCGCCGAAGCGGGAGCCGGAGCCGGAGCAGTCTGCGCCATGGGCGACGCAATGACGGGCGCCGGGTGCGCGGTGTGGGCGTGCGCAGCAGGCAGACTCGCGCCGGCAACGAACAGCGCGCTGACAAACGCAAGCGCATAGAACAGCCGCGCCAGGAAGACCTGCGCGTCGCCAGACTGCTCGTAGTACTCCAGCGAGCGGGTGAGGTCGCCGTAGGCCGTGTCGGCGAACCCGCCCATGAGGACGAGGGTCAGGGCGAGGGTTGCGAGGGAGAGGGTTGCGAGGTGGAGGAGGGGGGTCTGTTGCGCAGACAAACAGACATTGTGGTCAGTATACGTGTGTGTACGGCGCCAGATAGATAAAGTGGAGGAGGGAAGACATACGCCTTTCCGGAGCGGTGGCTGTGTGAAGACCACGAAGCCGATGTTCGCGACCGCCAGCAGCGCGGCCAGGAACAGGAACACGTAGTAGGCCATGCTGAGGCCGCGGAAGGAGCGGACCAGGTCGAGGTCGATGGTGTCGCCGGTGCGGTACAGCGCGTCTTGGATGCGGCTGTAGACGGCGAGGCTGGCGAGGAGGAAGATTCCGGTTAGGGCGAGCCAGGCGGAGTGGACGATGAGCGTGAGAGTGGGGATGGTGATCTTGGTGCTGGCGGCTTTGGCGTTGCTGTAACTGCCTTGGAGTTTCAGGCAGATGGGGAGCATGATGAGCACGAGCAGCAGGAAGACCGATAGGCTGTTGAACCATTGAATGGCGGTTTGGGCTTGTTGGTACTTGTCGTAGCGCATGATGATGCATTCGGTGAGGATGAGGGTGATCATGTCGAGGAAGATGTACCTGTGCATTCGATGTATGGTTAGTGAGAATCACTCTCCAGATTGGGATGATTCGGTGGAATTACAGTATGGCGAAGAACAGAGACACCGGGAACAGAAGCCACTTGGCGAAGCCGCCGCCGATTATAGGTGCGTTCCTCTTGATCTTGAGCAGCCGGAGCACCGTGAAGACCGCAAGGCCAAGGAAAAGAACGAGGAAGATCACGTCGAACGCGAGGTCGACTCTTGGGCCTGTAGTCTTGAACGCGACCTCGGAGATGCACGAGTCGCTGGTCTGCTGGATGGAGTACTCGCTTCCAAGCGCGGATGCACCTAGGCCGCCGGAGCTTGAACCGGACGACGAGTCGGCGCTGTCGGGACCACCGCTGCGAGGGGAGTCGTCGAAATCATAGTCGTCATCGTCATCGTCATCATCATCGAGCCAGTAATAGGTGGTCGAGGTAGGCTCTGAGCCCGAGCTTGTTCCTGTAGCGGTCGGGAGGTAATCGGACACGTCGAAATCATAGTCGTAGTCGTCCTCGTCGAGGCCGTAGTCCGAGAGGTCCACGTCGTCGAGGTAGTCGTCAACCGAAGACATGGCGGATGGCCTGCTGGTGTACCCTAATGGTCTGGGGAGTGCAAGTACGCGGACTCGGTTAGCCCAAGAAGCTAGACTAACAGATTGAAAGAAATCGGCAGAGACAAGATCCATCCAAGCCAGGTCAACAGAAGCCCCTTTGTATTTCTCAAGAGCCCTGTGACACGCTTTCAACTTTCGTATCCCGGCAATTCCTCGCGACGGTTGTCGCCATCTTGTTGGTCCAAAGCACGAGCTGCGGTTCCAGCACAACAATACGAGGTGTATAAATAGTGGCTGCGGTACTGACCAAACAAAGGCAGTCTGGGCGTTCCTGACTCGCTAGTGGCTTGGACATCGTATCGACCCTTTGTTTGCGAACGAAGCTGTGTCACTGTGCGTATCCTCCTCAGTTGGACTTGGGGTTGCTCCTTCGCTTCGGTAATGATCTTGTTCGTCTGTTGTACGGTCGGTGTGCGCCACAACGTGCCTGTCATCTCTCCAAGCGCCGGGCTGTCGCGGGTCCAGTCAGCTGATATGCAGGCATGCAGGTCCTGTTTTGGAGCTGCAGGTGAGCAGAGTCTGCCAGAGTAGGGGCTGTGTGACCATTCCGCAGCAACTCCTGCCTCGACTGTCTCTTGATGTATCTATTGATGCAAATGACCCTGCTCGATTGACTGGCAGTAACGCTTTCTCACCAGGGCATTCCCGTATCGCTTTTCCAAATTCAGTATGGTTTTCCACGCCACATCGCGATCGCGTCCACTGCAGACAACGCTCCGAAGACGGATTCGCAAGCGCACACCTGGATACGAGAGATCAGCATTCGCTCGTAAACTGCAAGCCTACTATCTATTATAAGGGAATTCAATTGAACATTGCGCTTGGTTTCTTCGCGCAAACAAGCGATGGGCATGCGATTAATACTGCCGATATTTGATCAAAGGCCTAAGTTGTTTAAGAGGGGCCTTATCTGCAGTTAAGGGACTTCTTAGTAAGTACTTATCAGCACAGGTTGGATTGGAATGTCGATGGATTGGTTGGCTGTGAGACGCCGCTTGGTACTGCTAGGTGTAATGTGGCTTGCGATAGTATGTGATCCAGAATATTTCTTCACGGTACCTAGGTATACGGAAATATGGAGATGGGACCAGATTGCAAGGCTTTGTCTTCAGAAGACTCACAGAACTCATGGTGCATCGGAAGCGTACCAGCAAGAGTCCAGGGCCAGCTTCAGCCCTCAGACCTAGCCTGGCCAAGTCATTCACATTCACGCCTCCCAATCCGTCGTCGCGCCAATCTCCTCTCCATCAACCGGCAAAAGAAACCCGCTAGCCACAATCGAGCCATCGGCATTCCTCCCCCCCTGCACAAGACTCGCATCCACACTCACAAAGCTGCCGTCATCCCAGTCCTCATCTCCATCCCACGAGTTCCCCTCCGAGATCTGCGCGCTGCTCAACGACGTCGACGCCTCGCCATTCGACGCGGCAACATTGCCCTGCAGCGTCGCGACCGCGGTCCCGAACTTGAAGCCCACCTTGGCGTTGTCCCACGCCGTGTTGCGGCTCAGGACGAAGTTGCCCGGCTGCGAGTTATCCGTGAATCCGTCCTTCGCGTTGCCGAACGCGATGCTGTTGCGGATGATGTGGTTCGCGGGCCCGATGTCCGCTGCGTCGCCGCCGCCGAGCTTGAAGCCGTTGCCGTCGCCTTCGAAAGGGGTGAAGCCCCATCTATCCGTAGGTAATCCATGTTAGAGGCGTGATTTAGGTTGGGTTGGGTTGTGGAAGGGGTGCGCGAGATTCTGGAATTAGGCTTGGTTGGGCTTGGGCTTGGGCTTGGGCTTGGGCTTGGGCTTGGGCTTATGGTTTTGGCTTTGGCTTACCGGTTGAAGCCGTTGCCCCAGGAGATGGTGTCTTCAATCGTCACGGCGGATTTGAACTCCCTGGTTTTGTTCTGTGAGATGCGCTTTTGCAATGACTGAGGATGGGCATACACACCAGAGGTCCAAGCCGTCGTCGACGTTATTCCAAAGCCGTGCGCCGCGGAGGATATTACCTTCGCCTGAACCCTCCTTGCACGCGAAACCATCAGCGCTTTCGCCGTTCTTGCGGGGGTCGCGGTTCCCGTAGGAGTCGAGATACAGCACGACGTTGTTCGAGGAATCACCCTGCAGCTGGAAGCCTGTATCAATGAGCATCTAAGTTTGAATGTGGGATATGGGATATGGAGGGAAGTGCATACCTGTTTCGTAGTTGTCTCTTGTGACAAGACGCTCGTAGTGATTGTTCGATGCATCTCGCGCATAGACGCCGTACGGGCCGTTGATCAGCTCCAGGTCATAGAACTCCCAATAATTTGCATCCTCTATATGGAGGATGCCGCGGTCTTTATTGTTAAGAGAGGCGTCGAGGTCAGCTGGAGTTCTAGGTGATTGTCAGATGGCTTCATCTAGCTCGGTTTCCGCACATACCCCGTCAGCTCTTCGCCATCAATAATCACTGCTTAATCTCCGTATGCACGGAGCACATACGGCGCTGAAGCCGTGCCGCTTTTGGTAATCTGGATGTTCGTCGTCGGGGTGTATGTCCCGCCGCGCAGGTAGATAGTTGAACCAGCTGTAGCCTCATCGACGGCAACCTGGATAGACTGGAACGGCGCGTTGATTGTACCCGCAGCGTCGTCCGAGCCATCAGGTGAAACATAAATGTCCGCCGCAAGGACCGCGGGGAGAACAGCAAGGACCCAGGTTGATTTGCCTATCATGGCAGCAGTGGAACTGAATCTGAATCTGAGGATTCTGTATCAGGGTGAGTCCAATATTTATGCCTAAGACGCACACGGCACGGCCTCCCATTGTTGGATAATCACCCTGCCAGCACCGGATATTCGTGCTCGGCCAAGCCTGCAAAGGCCACCGCCGTTTCGCCTTGATTCCCGCTCGCATGCTGATCGCGCTTGGCTCATTACCTGGGTACTAGTGTGAAGAATTCGGTCCCTGGGCTTGACCCTGACCTGAACCCTGTTTCTCATACTCCCCTAGCGCTTGCGCAAGCAGCTCAGGGTACCACCTCCTCCCAACATCCTGATGACTGATGATGCGATGGATGAGTGTCCCCTCACCCGTGCGACCGCGAAATACCTTGTTGAACGTCGCCTCGGCATCCGACCGCGCCTTCCCCTCGCCAACCAACTCCCTAATATGCGCCGGAAACTCCAGCTTAATATCCTCAACCACCAAATCCAGCCCCATCCCCTGGAAGACCGGGATCGAGAACCGCGGGCCCAGCGGCACGCCCTCCGCATCCTCACCCACAAAATTCTCTGGCGCAAGACCAACGCGGTGCGTCGTCGCCGTACAAACACCCCCCGTAATCGCCTCCAGCGCGCGCCCGATATTCACAACGAGCGAATCCTCGATTGGTGGAGCGGGAACCCAGTCCCCGGATTTATTCTGCACCTCCAGGCCGCGATGGGGCGTGGCTTGCAGCAGGAACGTCAGGAACTCCGAGTCCTTGTGGGGGCCGACGCCCTGGGACTCGGCGCCGCTGCGTGGCTGGGGGTACTTGATTAATTTGAGCTTCTGTTGCACGGGGTCGTCGAAGAACTGCTTCAGTGCTGTTGGGGGCAGGCCCAGGGCCTCGGCGATCAGGGCCTGGAAATTATCCGCCACTGGGCTGAGCTCTGCTATGTAAGCTTCGACGGATTGGCGGAATCCTGGGATTGCGGTCTCGTCCGGCCACTGGCGGTGCTTGTTTAGCTGCATGCAGGCATATATGATAGATTGATCGTGTGTCTGGGGAGTGTGGGGTAGTACCTGATTCGGGCCTCGGATATTCTTGTACAGAGGCTCGTTTGGTCCCGGTGCAGGTAGCTCTGTCGCGAACTAACAACATCCAGTCAGTAACTCACACCATCTGGATCTGAAAACACAAGTGTGAGGCGGGGCTATCGCACATCGAATTGTTCGCGGTAATCCTGCTTGCGCGCCGTGACTTCAGCGCCGAGTCGCGAGTAGCCGAGAAAGTGCTTGCTGTTGACCATTTCGATCTCGAGCTTTTTCTCCAGCGGGAGGTCGAAAAGGGCCTTGCATTTTGCGACAAGACCGTGCCTAATTTGCGGCGTGATAGGCGCGTTGACAAGGTAGAAGAACCCCACGTTGACCAGGGCGTTGCGGAGGCCGGCGAGAAACGCAGGTCTGTCAGAGGTCGTCTGGGAGTAGTCGAGCACGGGGATCGCCGTGAAGGAGTCGGATTGGATGGTCATCTTGATAGTTCTTGTGATGTTGGGGGGTGAGAGATGAATGCAGCAAGATCAGATGGTTGGCGGGGTAGGCAATTGATTAATTAATCTCGCGTGTGCCGATCCGCCATCTTCCCCGGACTTTGCGCGATCAGGCTCGCCAAGTATGGCTTCATAGATTACTTGACTGGATTATTGATATTCGAGTAAAAGTAGGGTATATGTACATTATTGAATAAGCAGGGTGCAACATCACAGAGTGGAGTGTCGTCCATAGAGCATCGAATTACATGAAAAATGCGAAGGCCATAGCACCGGCAGCGAGGGCAACATTCACCGAGACAGCGGCAGCACCGTCTACAGTACTGTGAGCAAACCTCTATACAAACGTCAGACAGAGAACTTACTGCAAAGGTCGGTAGCCTCGGTCATGAGCGAGCTGAAATCCAGCTTAGAAAGCTGCTGAGTCTCTGCCGTAGTGCAGTTGGCGTTCGTGATACACGAGGTCAGATCTTTCTTTGCGGTGCTCATCGTGTCGGTGCTCGGCGTGCCAACCTTGCAAAGGCATTCGGTGTCGGCCAGGTCGCAGCCCGAGATGTTCTCAAACACGTTGCTAACGCAGGTTTGCAGGCACTGGGGCAGCTCGTCTTGAATCAGGTCTTTGGCGGTCTCGGCCACGACCGTGGTGGCAGTGGCGCCGAGGAGAGCGAGGGGGACGAGGAAGCGCATTTTGTATGGAGTACGGATATATGATTGAGGGTGTGTTTGGTAGAGATGGTTTGACTTGAGAAGAGATAAACACGGGGTCGAAGGCATGTTATATAGGAATGACCTGGGTCAACGAGGGACCCATTTCGCAGCTGGGACGAATCATTGAGGCTCAAGGGGCTTTGGTTGTAAATTGAGACCCCTCAAAGTGGCAATGTGCTGCAGGGCAGCTAGAGCTTCATGTTCAGACAAGTCACAGCCCGAGTCACTGCTCAAACCTTGTCGGCTGGATTATATGGCAATCAGCGAAACAGAAACGAGCCTCGTCGAGATCAACGGTCCGCATAATTTCTGGGCGTCAAGCTAACGCCAGGTTGGTGTTTGGGGGCCAATTCGACCGCGATCTCGGGACCTGCCCGGCCATCGAGCCCCTGGACCAAGCTGAAACGATTCGGCGTCGTGAGCTTATGACGGCTCAACCTGAAATGTAGCAAGCATCAGTGTGATAGAAAGGCTATGGAGACCCGTCAACCGTGAGCTGGTTATAGAAGTGAAGATGTTGTGAGGTCAAGGATGGCTGAAAAGTAAGAGTCGAGGCTCAATTTTGAGAGAGCCCATACACGAGGTGACTACCCCGTATAATCAGGGACGGCGCTGAAACTGGCGCAGAACTAGCTGTGCTTAGATTGGAAGGAACGTCGGAGTCCATCACAAATGGTCCCTGGATGTGTGGATATCGTCGAGAAACAGAGTTTATCGCGAGTCGCGACGTGAGTGTGAAAATTGGTCGCGTTCTCCACCGAGTTCGAGAACTTCTCCTGTCACTCAACTTCCTGAAGCCCGAAGCATGCCGATAAACATCCTCCAGGCGACACATCAAGCGGTCACTGCCATGCGATAATCTCATTGCGCAAGTTGAAAGAACTGACAACCGCCTGTGTAAGCGGCTGGGCTATGTCGATGGCGATCGCGACGTCAAAGGGGGTTTTCTCGCCGAGCAGCGATCGCGGAGCTTTCCAGCATCCAGAACCTCGTCTGTTTCATGACAGTATCTTTCGGCCTGGTACTCTTATCAGTCAACGTACTCATTTAATTATTGCTTTGATCAGCAGCTGTTGACGGGACTGTTAAGCACATACCAAAAGGGCCACGACATTGTCAACACACCCACGCAGAATACATACAGGCCTAGCGCAGGTACTGGAGCTGCGGAGACTCAAGAGCCTAGGCATCGGCACTAGCTAGCCCTACAGGGCGCTGCTGACGATAGCCTTCGCCTTGAGATCTGGAATGGAATATTTTGTCCAGGCTCTCTGGCGTCATGATCACCCCCGGGCTCTAGCACGTCGCTTCGGGCGCGGTCGCAGATCCGTCGGATCATTGCGACTTCCATCAATCGACCACAGAAGCTCATGGGGAGGGAGCATGGTCGAACAAATCACACCCGCGGCCCCGAGCGTATCTTCTGGGTAATGATGGCGATTTACATCATGGAGCAACTCAAGCTGTCCTCTTGCGTCACTGTTGCGGCTGACTAACCTGCTCACAGCACTCTTCTGCGTATAAGAAAGGCAGGACTCAACAGCAGAAGATTATTTCCATCAACTGTCTCCAATCATTCAGAGCAATCCTCATAATGAACAACTTCGCACAATTCGGCTCCCACCTCAGTGACCAGCACCAGGGCAAGCAAACCGGTGCCAGCGGTGGCCAGACTGGATCTGCCGGGCAGACCGACTATCTCGACAGAGGTACCTCCATCTATATCTCTTTGACGCTAGTACAAAGGGTAGCAGCTGATCACAACAGGCCTCAACGACGCCGAGCAAAAGTACGGCGGGAAGTACTACGATCAAGAGAAGGTGAAGCCTGTCAACAAGAAGATCGGCGACACCGTCAAGGGCAAGTTCCACAATATGACTGGGTATGTGAATCATCTACTCATTCCAAAGGGAGGAATTTGCTAACAGTTCCTGGGCAGCCACAACATGCCCGGCTCTCACTAAAGCGCGGGTCGCTTTGAGACTTTATGCGATATGAACTCTATGTGATGTACTATAGTGCGAGGCTACATACACCTCAATATGTATAATGCGCGGCAATTTGTTTGCCAAAACATGAACTTGCAATGGTCAATTGTCTTGTCCGTCCCGATCGCATGCAATAGTCTACTGTATATCGGGTGTCAGTCCCCTAAGTCAAAGATGTGTTTACTACGATGCTGGCACATAATATACCTAGCATCCTATGAATATAGTAACTGCTCACCGCTTTAGTACTTTGTTTCTCTCACCCGGAGTTCTCTAACTTCTCGACCATCTCCACTCCAGCTCCGCATTTATCCAACCGGCTCCTCATGTGACTGTCGCTGGCGGACTGGATCACTGGAGATGATCTAGTATGTTCTACTGCTGGCTCGCAAGTTTGTGCTGAGCTCACCCTAATCGTCCAGTCTACCATTTAGAATCCGGCACCGTCCTATCCGACTAGCCCGGCAGCTTTCGACAACTAAACCCCCTTCACACCGCGAGAGAACAACACACGATGAAACGCTTTTTCAATTTACCCGCGGCCGATTCCTCGCCGACGAAAGCAGTGAATTGGCCAAGAGACATATCCGTTTCGACGTTGATGAGCTTGCCCGCTTAGCTGTTCGGGCCGCCGAGGCTGCGAGCAATGAGCCGCGAACATGCATTGCCATCGAAAAAATGGCAGACGGAATGCACAATAAAGCTATATGCTTTACAATGGACAATGGGTTCCAAGCAGTAGGGAAAGTTCCGAATCCGAATGCTGGGCTTCCGCACTTTACCACTGCCTCGGAAGTTGCCACTATGGACTTCGTATGCATCTCCTCCCTGTTTTGTTGTGGCTATTCAAGAAGTGTCTGACATCAGGTAGATGAGCAACGTCTTGGGTACGCCAGTCCCCAAAATTCTTTCGTGGAGCTCCTCGACCGACAATCCTGTGGCGGCGGAGTACATCCTCATGGAGAAAGCACGCGGCGTACCACTGAGTAGCCTGTGGGACAGACTTGGCGCAGCGGCTAAGTTCAAGGTGCTTGAAAATGTTGCCTCTTACCAGGAGCTCTGGTCCCAGGTCTGCTTTTCGCAGTATGGGAGTCTGTACTACCGAAGTGACCTCGACCAGTCGAGCGCCAAACTTCAGTACACCGATAAAGATGGGAACCACGCCGTCGTTGAGAGGTTCGCTGTTGGGCCTTCGGTGAGTCGGCAAAATGTCGATGATGGCAGGGCGAAGTTGGAATTTGACCGAGGCCCTTGGGATACCGTCGACGCTTATGAACGGGCTACTGGAGAGCGCGAAGCTTATTGTATCAAATGTATGAAGCAACTGCCACGATCGCCCATTGCTATTCACTATTCGGGGACGTACCAGCCGTCGCGCGAGACAAAGCTTTTCGCGATCGAGAGCTTCCTCAAAGTGGTACATTTCTTACTGCCCGAGGACGAGGACATATCAGCGTCCTGCATCTGGCATGACGACTTGCATGTTGAGAATATCTTTGTCAATCCAGAGGATCCAACAGATATATGTGCCTTCATTGATTGGCAATCTACAGAACTCGCCCCGCTATACTATCATACCATTGAACCCTACATTTTGGACTATAATGGCCCACCACTCGAAGGCCTCCTCGACCGACCCAAGTTGGCCGACGTCAAAGCGCTGTTCCACGACAAATACGACCAAGCAGCCGCAACCCGCAAAGCGGAAACCCTATTTACCAGCATGTCTCTGCTCGCGCTTTACAGATATCTCCTGCACAAAACGATGCCCCGGTTATTCAAGGTTCTCGAGTTCCGGCAGACAGACTGCTTCGACTTGCTTCTATTTGCACGGAACCTCCTCGTCGACGGCGAGGCGACCTACCTCGGGCTTTTAGCCAAGCAGCAAGAGGAGAATTGGGCTGATGTCCCGAGGATATCGAATGGAACAAGAAAAATGGCATCATCACCGCTTACGTTCCCGCCCGATATCCTCCGGAAGGTCAAATCCGACAGCGCAGGCGCTTCGGCCGCAATGGCGCTGATGGGCGACGTGCAGCGCATGATCGGCAGCCAGTATTTCCAGGGCCGGGGGTTGGTGAGCCACGCGCAGTTCGCGGAGCTCGAACGGATTCTCCCCAGGGCGAAAGAGGACTTTGTGCGGGCGCATGCGCGCAGCGAGGAAGAGGCGCTGGAGCTCTCTCGCGCGTGGCCATTCAATTTACCGGACGGCGGTGCGGGCGCAAAGACACGCAGTATTATGAAACGCCACAGCCCGTGAGTAACTGGCCGAGAGATATTTGTCTCTATTATGCTATACAGGTGAGATCTACTGGATTTTCAGGTGGTCGTGTGTCTTGTCTACGGGGGCCACGGGTTCGAAGGCAAGTCCTCTCGTTCTTGCGACCTAGCCATGACTGATACAATTACCCAACGGAGAGTGCTAGGCCAGATGAGCTGGATCTGGGAAAGATGCTCTAGGCACATGACTGAAGACTTTTCCCCAAGGTGAGGAATCTACAACCATACTCTGTCGGGCTTCTTATTGTATCGATGCGCGCATCATGCCCCCGGCATGATTCCCCATCCACCAGTATGATCATGTTCTCCTTCCTCCGGATCAGAGATGGCTGGTCTGCTGAGATAGGTGTAATGAAGCTCCCGCTTTACACTCAGGCTTGCAAACCTCCACTGCATCTCTCTGCAGCTAAGCTACAAACTACCGAGGCTACATGTACGACCGGGATATTGATCAGCTCGGTTGATAACGAGACCTCGATCTTTGCACAAGTGCCATCAAACACAGCGCATTGCAGATCGCGAAACTATCACACCCAATATACATACACAGGCCTTCCCATATGTTATGCCTAAACCCCAGGATCGAACAAACTAGACAACGGGCCAGCCGCTCGAGAAATCGATGGCGTTCCAGCCGAAGAGCTTCTGGCCATCGGCGTAGCCAATGGTGGTGTCGACATAATGATAGTACAGCACGGGGCCATAAGTCGGGTCGGTGAACACGCCCCTGTGATACGTTAGTCAAGTCGAGCCATTGGGAAAGTAAGACTAGGACTAGGACAAACTGACTGGCCACCGGGTCCATAGACGTTGTCGTGGCTTTCCAAGACAACGGTTCCGCCGCCGTTGGTGCAGGAGACGCCGTTTTGATCGACCTGAACATGGTTAGCTTCCCCAGTTTTGACGGAGCAGACCTGCCTGAATGAGAACTTACAAAGCCACCAGTGGCTGACGACGAGCGGCAAGCCTTGATCTTGTATTCCTCCCCGGTCGCCGGCCTGGACGTGTCGTAGCCGCAGCACTTGCCCTCGGAAAAGAAGAGGTAGTAGTAGCTGCCGTACTTGTACAGGTATGCGGCTTCAACGGCGTGGTCGCCGGACGGCTGGTATGCGATCTGGTACGACGAGGACGCGACAGCTGTGGGCGTGGCTTTCATGGGGGCCTGGTAGAGGTCGCCCCAGAACGAGCCGAAGTTGATATACCAGGAGCCGCCGTCGTTGAACAGGTTGCCGTCGATGGCATTGTACGGCTTGGAGGAGTCAGAGCGCACGCCTGTCGAGCCGTGGTCCGTCCAGGAGTTGAGCTCCATCGTGGTGGACGTCGCGAGGCCGATTGCGGAGTCTTGGGATCCGAATGCCGAGACCGAGTAGAGCGCATAGTAGACGCCGTTGACGAGTTGGACGTCAGGGGCCTATAGGATGCGAAGTATGCCATGTTAGCTATCTGATACTTGTGCAAGGAGGATGCAGATCGAGTCACAAACCCAGAGATCGTCATTTCCAGCCAGATCGATCGACGAACCATCCGGCAACACGGACCCGATTGTAGTCCATGGGCCCTGAATAGACGACGCAGACGCATACGAGATCTTGTTCCCCGTCGAGAAGCGGAAGTACTTGCCATCTGACTCACGGCGGATCAGGGCCGGATCGTGGATGTTGCAGGCACCGGAGCATGCGCCAGGAGAAGCATAGCCATGGGCCACGCCCACAAGGAGAGACGCCGAAGCTGCAAGAATGGGCAGATGCATGACAACAGTAGACAGACAGGGGGCTCTTGAGTTACTCCGACGGGGTGAATGTCACATCAGGCAATCCTCGCTCTCGCAGCAGGAACCGTCGGTTATATACGCACTCCAGCAACACCAACACCAAGCTGGCACAGCGGCATGGGCCTGCACCTATTTGTGGAAGATACCCACATGCCTCGCTCTTGCGGCTGGTCAAACAATAGCCTCGCGGCCATATTAGCAAAATGGATATCCGCTCCATACCAAGAGCAGTTCCGGTGGAGCTGGTCGGTACCTGACACACAAGACTCCTGGGCTGCTCGGGACACGGCCAGAGACAGCAATGTGTATTGCCTCGATTGAGGCTGCTGAGAGCGCCACAGTTCCCATATTAATTAATTCTCTGCTTCAGTGCGGCGGATGCGAAACCTCGTGGCTGGACCCTTAGTGTACTCCGCACGGCCAGTGTTTCATGCCCTGGTCGCATCTCCACCAGGGGCATCACCCAGATTGCCTTGGCTCGATTGGGAACGGAGTATGACAGCATCATATGTGTGAATACCTTCTGCCCTGTCCAGCTGAAGCAGGGATGTGCAAGTGCCGAATCGACCGCCACCGCGTCGATCGCGGAGAAAATGCGGGGTGCTGCAGAAGACGACAAGGCCAGGGTCAGGTCGGTTAAAAGACTTGCTTCCTAACCGAGGCCTCATGCAACATGCCCAAGAACCGCCAATGGTGTTTGACGTCTTGGCTCGTCGGAAACAAGCCTGATGAGGAAGGACAAGACTCTCCCCATCTCCTCCTGCCGCAGCGCCTTTTCCACCAATCGAGCCGTGCGCCCATACAGAGTATCGCAGTCGCAATGTTGTATAAAAGCGATTGCACCGGACACGGGCCCTTGATCTTTCAAGCCTAAACTAAAAGCCAATCTGGTGACCAGCTCAAGATGACGTTCTCCCTCCGAAGCGCCCTCCGCCTGCTCGGATCCAGCCTTCTCCTCCTCGGCCTCGGCCCCGGCGCCAACGCCGCCTCGTTTTCGAACCCGCTCAAGGACCCCAATGGCAGTGACCCGTACATGGTCTACGTGGACGGCTACTACTACCTGACCACGACGACCTGGTCCGATGTCCAGATCACCCGCGCCACGACCCTGGAAGGCCTGAAGACCGGCGAGGTCCAGGTTGTCTGGAGCGACACTGAGCCCAGCCGCTGCTGCCACCTGTGGGCGCCGGAGTTCCACCAGATTGACGGGATGTACGTATACCATCCTCCTTATACGATACCGACACGGGTACTAACTGCGCTCTAGCTGGTACCTGTACTATACCGCCGGCACCAGCGGCGACAGCGTCGACAACCAGCACGTCCATGTCCTGCAGGGTACGCACGCTTCTCCCATCCCATGCCATACCATAACCCATATAACCAACCTCTCTACCAGGCGGCTCTTCCCCCTGGGACACCTACACGTACCTGGCGCAAGTAACGCCGGAATGGGGCATCGACGGCACCGTCCTCACCATCGACTCGCAGAACTACCTGATCTGGTCGTGCATGGCGAACTCGATCCAATGCAACTGCATCGCCACACTCGACACGCCCGCCACCATCGGCGAGACGCACATCCTCTCCGAGCCCCTCGAGCCCTGGGAGACCGTGGGCGCGCCCGTCAACGAGGGCGCCGCGCCGCTCTACCACGACGGCCGCATCTGGGTCGCCTACTCGGCGTCCTACTGCTGGACCGCGAACTACTCCCTCGCTCTGCTGGAGTATGATGGGTCCGGAGACCCGCTGGAGCAGAGCTCGTGGACGAAGAGCGACGGGCCTGTGTTTGTATCTGCCGATGGGAACTATGGGACCGGGCATAATGGGTTTGTTCTCCTTCCTTCTTTTCATTCATTCCGTTTCCGCTTCAGTGCCAGTATACTATGCTATGCTATGCTATACTATACTCTGCAGACTCTAGTATCAGCTGACTGATTGACTGACGCTTGTTCCCGGTGCTGCAGCTTCCTCACCAGCCCAGATGGCACCGAGATCTGGAACATCTACCACGCGACCGCGATCTCCGAGGGCGCGTGCGACGGCAACCGATACACGGCCGCGCAGCGCGTCGACTGGAACGCCGACGGGAGCCCGGATTTCGGCGTCGCGCCCCCTGTTGGGACGGTGCTGGAGGGCCCGTCGGGCGAGCCGGCTGGGCTGAACGCGTCCGCTGTCTCGAGGCAACGACACAGGAGGATGGGATTTTAGAGTAGACATGTAGAAAGCGATGACGCAGCGAGCTGTGCTTCGTGGGATGGTCCACCAGGTACATGTCACATGCGCAACTGGGCTTGCGGCGGAATTAGGGTTGACTGGAATGGCCATTGGATGCATGGGTGATGTGCTTTGCTTCCTTCTTCCAATCCGCTGGGCACCACCGACCTACTTCTCTTGCATACGTAGAGCAGGGTTTACAACTAGATTGCTTTGGATAGAGCGGCAAATCAACACCAGCTGTTTATCTACACTAGATATGTTAGGTAGTTGTGCCAATAAACCATGGTTCATTGATGAAACTTTCAACGGCAGGGGACCAATCTCCAAAAAGTCCGCAGGCTTTATAGACACAGCAGGGAGTAAGAATAAGAGAGTTTATATATTCTAACTACAACAACCCAGCCATAACCCTCGTCAGCGCCTCATCCTCCGCCTCAAACGCCCCCAGCGCATCACTCAGCGCGCCCTGCGAGGGCAACTCATTCCCAGAGCCATTCCCAGAGCCATCCGCAGCTCCAGCCCCAGGCGCAGTGGCAGCGAGACTATCTGTCCCGAGCGTAGGGTCAATCCGGGGGTCGAAGTACAGCCCGCCCGCCATCTCGAAGAAGCTCGTGAGATCCTCGCAGCTGTTTTCGTCGACGTCCACCCAGCTTGGTGGCTGCGGAGAGGAAACGGGCCATAGCGAGTGCGTGCCTGGGGGTTGGGGCGTGAGGAGGTGCGGTGTTGAGGTCGTGGGGCGCGGGTATCGGTGTTGATGTTGGTGTTGGGCGTGAACGTAGGAAGCGCCAGCGCCGGGGCCGGTACCAGGGCCACGGGGGTATAGGGCAGAGCCAGAAGGGGTACTCTGGGCGAGGGAAGGCGTCACTATACTGCTGTTTCTAGTTCTCGACGCAGATACTGACGCGGTTGCTCCAGACAGAGGCGGCGTCCGCTGTTCTTGCTGCTGCAACTTGCGCCCCGGCACGTCCAGTCCTAGCCGAATGAGCTTCAGACTACGGATAATCTTCTGGAGCCTCCGGCTCGTGTGCGCCCTAGTACTAGAGCGTCGTACCATATCCACCGCGGCGTAGAACTCATTCTTGCAGACGTGGCTGAACCGTGTCGGGGCATGCAGGACTGCAAGAAACAGCGCTGCTAGTGCAGAGATGAGGAAGTAGTTGAATGGTTCCGGCCGCTGGAAGTAGATATCCGAGACGCGGGAGAAGTAGTCGAGCATGTGGACGGTGGACTTGGCGGTCTCGACTGCGACCAGGGCGCCGGAGGCGTTTGTTTCGATGCTTTCGCTGGACAGCAGGTTCTGGCGGTAGACGAGGATGCGGAGTTTGTTTGCTTGCAGGGCCAGGAGAACCTGTAGCATAGTGGTATTCGAGCGGCCGGTTGAGTCGAGGTCTGTGTTCTCGTTGCTGGTGCCGGGGGTGGTGGAAGGGTCAGGATCGAAGCGGAGTTCGCGCGGAATGGACTGGATCCATTGCTGGACCTGGAAGTCGAGGTAGGAGCAGTAGTCTGATGTCGCAGCCTTGGGTCTGCTGCGCCAGCCCATGACCAGCCCCCAGATCTTCGTGCTGAGGCGGGCGTAGTTGATCATGCAGGTGAGGTATGGGGTTCCGGCGCCGGGCTCGGGGAGGTTAGTGTCCATGTCTGCGTCTTGGATGGCAAATGGGAGGCCTGTCCCGAAGGACCATTTGCGGTCGAGGACGTATATACACCAGAAGAGGCGGCTGGCGAATCTCCATTGAAGGTCGCCGGGGAAAACGCCGCCTGTTCGGAGCCACGTTTCTTGCCTGTGGAGGCCGAGCTGCATAGATCCTCGAACAGCCATGCCAATGATACGCCAGGAGATGACCTCGTCGTCGCGGTAAGAGTGGAAAATGGACTGTTCACACTCATATTAGTTGTAAGTCTTAGAGATGAGAAGAGAACTAACCAGTAAGGTCAAGATAAGCAGTTCCTTCATATCAACCTCCGGGATCTTCACCCGCGTCGCAAACCGATCCTCGACACTATCAGCCAAGACTGCAGCGCGCTCGCTCCGGCCGTGTGATTCAGCCAGCAGAGCCGTAGCCAGCAGTATCTTCAACACCTCCGCATCCCTCGCAAAGAACCAGTCCTGGTCGGTCGAACCCGGCGGCGTCGGCCCCATGCCACTCACATCCTTATAGTAATCATTGACATAGCTCCGCACGCTTTGAAGGTCGATGCACGGATACATGACACCCACATTATTCTCATACACCGTAACCAGCCGCAGGGCCTCGTCCTTCCCTAAACACCCAATCGGGTCGTTCGATATCGCCTCAACATCCGACACAGCAGCCGGACTCTGCGCGGATGCCGACTCGGACTCCTCAACATCGCTCTCGTCCGCTTCAGTTGCAGCCACCGGCTTCTGGCGCGAGACGATCCCAAACTCCGCGCTCGTCGGGCCCACGTAGTCCGGCGAAACCGGCCGGTTCATCATCCGCTGCAAGCCCGCGCTAACAGACGACGACGACACGGAGAGATTGTTGCTAGCACTGGGAGTGGCGGACGCCGACTCGAGCTCGCGCATGCGCGCAGCCATGACCCGCATCTCGCGGTGCAGAGCCTCGATCTGTTGGTCGACTGTCCTGAACTTGAGCGAGAACCTAGCATGCAATAGACGTGAGTTTCATACGGCAGGAATCGTACGCTATGATTCTAGTCGGGTTTAAAGCAACTCACCCGTCATCGCGACTGTCGCCCATGGGCGTCGCGGCTGAGGGGGTATTGGTCGAGGCGTGGCTGCTGGGGGTGTAGATGCATTGGGCATTCTGCCGGACGCATCGCGAGCACACCGATTTGCCGTCGCACTTTAATTTCCGGCGTTTGCATTCATTGCTGTGGCAGTTAGAGGGTCGTAGCACAACGGGTGAAGTAGATAGTAGCAACATACCAAGCCAGCTGGGTGTACTTGGCTCGCTTCCTGCTCCGAGGCAGTTCCGAGGGGCTCGATCGCTTTGAGGGGCTCTCCATTGTGCGACGCTGCGTGAAGAAACGAGCTAGGGCAATCCAAAATATCAAGTCTACTCCACTCGTAGATGATTTAGGTTTTCTGAGATCTTATCATGTCGGAAGAGTCTGCCGTGCCAGGGGTTCGGAAGGTGTAGGAGAAGAGAAAAGAGCACGCTGCGTTCCGAGGTCGGCGGAAAATGCGGAATTCAGGGAAGTCATGCCGTCATAGTCATTATGCACATAATACAGTAATCACAGTTATCACAAAAAAAGACTCCCTTTTGGGAATTCAAGTATATACATAAAATCATTATCATACATTGTCACCCTAGCCTCTGGAGCCTAGAGCTGAGCACTTCGGCAGCACTCGGATTTGCTTACTACCCTCGACGCCTCGTTCTTCAACGACGGCACATCCAACGAAGGGTTGGCCGTGAAGAAGTCGGCTGGTCGGATCATGAGCTGGAAGATTTCCACGGGCCTAATCTGCTGTTAGCATCTGGTTACGTTTATAAACTTGGAAGTGGGGGCTTACATGACAGGCCAATCTTCGATGCGAGGGTTGTGCGTAATGCCAAAAGTACTCCAGACAACGACATCAGTGTCGGCAACGCTGTCGCCACGCCTGACAGCGTCTGATACACCGTCGACTTCGTCCTGACTCTGAAGAGTGTAGCGACCACCGGCGTAGAGCTCGCCATCTTGGTGCTTGGTTACCCAAACGTGGTGCTGTGCGAACAGGGCTCGTCGAGCCTGGATGGACTGGGGGTCTGCCAGCAGCTTTTGTGTTGCCAGGGGGATGAACTTGTACCCAACAGGCTTCTTGCTGATGGGGTTGATCTTGTGGGGGTTGACCATCTTGACTGTTCGGTTCAGTTCAGGCGCAGCGTCAAAGTAGCACGCCCTCTCCACTGTCTCGGTGTTGACCTTGTAGAAGTTGCCGTTGGGGTTGGTGGCCTCGTTCATGGGGACAGGGTGTGACTCCTCAACCTGGACGGAGTTCTTGGCTCCATCGATGGCCGGGTCGATACGCACGCAGAAAATGTGCTGGTGGTTCTGGGCCAGGACACCTCCGCTGACCACGTTGCCGTACTCGCTGACCTTTCCGGCGTCAATGTTGACGACGTTAAGGATACCCGTCGCGCGCGCCTCCACGGTGATACCGGCTGACTGGTCGAACTTGTAGGCGAAGATGTACTCGTAGTTTGCAAGGGTAATGATGAACTGGACAACGAGCTCGCGGTGACGAGTTACCACAGCGCGGCCTGTCCTCCAGTTGGAGTGCTTCCAGCCAATGCCGTTGTCTTGCTCATGGAGACAGATAGCGTTAGGGAGCTTTTGGGCAGTGCCATCAGCTCCTGTGATAACGGCATCAAAGTACTTGATGACTCCGAGACAGTCGCAGCCGATGGACAAGTTGTTCGCCATGTTACCACCGCCACCGTCACCAAAATCGAAAGCCTGCTTGCGGTGGTAGGGGGGACGAGCATCGGCATACGGGACGGTCTAGTTGCGAAATAAGTTAACTAGTTCTTCCATTCTGTTACCGAAGCTACTCACCATCTCGCTAATACTCAGGCGGTGCATGACACTGCGGCCATCGTACCACACGTCGTGGATCGTGGCACCTTCGCGGGGGTTGAAGGCAACACGGAAGCGCCATTTCTGCCACTCAACAAGGGACTCATTTGTGATGCGGAATGAAGGGCCCTCGGGCTGAACCACATTAAGCGGCTTCAGGTCCTTCCGGGTGCCTTCAGGAAGCAGTTCCGGCACGTAGTCTGAATCCTTGCAATGGCCGATAATGTCGCGCTTGAAAGTCTGCTCCCTCAACCCATCTCCTTTACCACCCGTAGCCGGACGGTCGACTCGGATAATCTCCTGTGTGTGGGCGTCCATGACGGGAATGAGCGGGAGAGGGTAGGAGTAGAAGTTGGCGTCAGGGTTGTTCTTTTTCGTGTCTGTAGCGAAGCACAGTCCTTGGAAGAACCGTCTGTTGGGCTCGGCGAGGTCCAGACCACCGTACGGCCAGGGCTCGATGATGACCTCAAAGCCCTCCGGTAGGTCGAATTCGGCGAGGGCTTCTTTGAATAGTGGTGAGGCAAAGCAACGTTCCACTAGCGTGTCAAACTCGCTCCTACAGGGTTGTTAGCAGGGCTTCATCAGTTAAAGTAAATCAGTTGTATCGACGTACAAGGTCAGAGCAGCATGGTGCTGCTTTCCAACAACATTGTGCTTGATGCTCTTCGATGCCACAACATCTACCACGGTCTCCTCGTATGAGGGGATACGGTCCGCTCCGATAACATCGTACTGGCAAAGGGCCAACCGTGGGGGGCGCGGGGTCGTAGGGCTCAAGCGACCGGCATGCTCAAGAGCAAGGAACTCGAGGAGCTGGCCCTTTGGGGGCTCTTGCAGGAAGATCTCGCGGAAGTCAATAACAGTGTTGGGGTGCTGGGCAATAACGATGTCGCGAGCGAGGTTGATTTCCTCCTCGGAGAGGATGGCGAGGGGGTGGGGGGGCATGATTGTGCTTGTGAGAAGGATTGATTGAGCAGCTTCTCTGTGAGGGGAGGCCGTCGTTTTGTATTTGATCTGGAGGCCTAAATTCTTCCTGAGTCGGCGCTTCCGACGCCCTCGGAATGCTCGGAATGCGCGGAAGCTACCGACCTCCGCACAAAGTCGGCTGGACCTGCTGGATGCGGTATGAAGCTCTGATCCAGTCATGCCATGCTATAGCTGGGGCTGATAAGTTGATACGATAAGTGATCGCGCTTCACTGATAACGAACCCTTGCGGGGTATCGTTCAGCCAGCGTAGGGTGTTTCTAAGGGCATCTGATAATGCGTAACTGTTATTGGCATACGCAATGAGCAAAGATAGGTATTTCATGGCAGGATCAATCATCAATGTCTTTTATTACTGTATCTGGTTGCTAATTGCTGTGGAAATACAGTGCACCACTCAACTGCTTACTCCGGAGTACACAATTGTTGCCGTTGCCTAGCTTTCCAGCCCCCTCACATGTCTATATTATATATATTCGACCCGCCAAAGTCGATCTTCTGTCAAAAACGCGAGGCACAATCCGGAACAATTCGGCCTCCATGAAACAGCGCCTGGTCTTGTGTCATGCTGTCACCCTGAAGTCGCGGTTGAGCGAATCCCAGCGCACAATGGCCGGACCCGTTGGCGACGATGACGGCATCGGCAGTCTAGCCAGCTTGGTTGAAGGAACCGCGTGAAGGTTTGGGGGAGCTATTGGTCGCGTCAAGATGGACTTATCTGAGGATTCCAAGGATTGAGCCCAACAGAAGCTTGCTTAGAAATACCTGTCAGCCCGCGAGTCAGCCAGATGCGATTGCAAGCTTATCGCAACCTCCCGGTTTTCCCGTCATCCCCAACTTCTCCCCAAACTACCCGGCAGCGACAAACAACCCGTCAACAGATGGGCAGTCCCCCCAGACCTTCGATCACCTGAGCAGCAACCATCTACAATGACCGCCCGCCGTGATCTCGACGCCGAGCCTGCCATCGAAGAGCCCACGCGCGATGAGCACACGCCTCTTCTCGAACGCGACCCCAATAGACCGGAATCAACGGCACCTCCGGTCTCCGTGTCGTTCAGACGGGGCCTGATCATTTGCCTTGCAATGGGAGCTTTGATATTTATCCAGGGTATTCTATCCAAATATCCAATGGAAATACGACAAGAAACTGAATCCTCCCAGCCATGAACATGACGATGATGACCACGGCGCAATCGGAGATCGCCACGGATCTAAATGCCTTCGAGGAAACCACTTGGTTCAATTCGGCTTTTATGGTATTTGACCACCTTCATGATATTATATGATGATCCTGACGGTTTTTGGAGATCGCTGCGTCGAGTGTGACCCCTGTAGCAGGACGACTGGCTCAGATCTTCACGCCTCGCAACTACGTTCTCTTCTCCTGCGTCCTACTGGCCATCGGTCTATTTATCACTGCTGCAGCGCCGTCGCTGGCCATCTTCCTTTTGGGCCGTGCCATCAGCGGCACCGGCGCAGGTGGCCTCATGGTTACCGGAATCATCTTGACCCTAGATCTAGTGAACAAGAAGCGACGAGGTGTATTCATCGGCATTGTCAACTTTGGAATGACTATTGGAGTGTCTCTGGGCGCAGTTCTGTCCGGCTTGATTGTGCCAAAGCTTGGATGGGTAAGCTGCATACTCCACGACTAGAACTAAGCTCTAACCTTTGACCTTCAGCGCGTTATTTTCTGGGTGCAGGCGCCTACGGGCTTGGTGCTAGGATCCATCTTGTTTTTCGCCATCCCATCTCACCCGCGATCGGAGTATGAATCTGGGACTACAAAGTCGGCAGTCCTACTCCAGAGGCTGAAGAGCATAGATTATGCCGGAGGATTGACTTTGGTAAGCCTCGCATCCGCGATATGGTTGCCATATGGCTAACTTTCCCAGGCGCTTTCCATCTTCCTCCTGCTATTCAGTCTTGCCTCTCCCAAGATTCCAATCACGCCAATAATTCTCTCCTTTGTCTTCTTCGCCGCGTTCTGGATCATCGAGTCAAAGTATGCAGTTGAGCCCGTCGTTCCGACCGACGTACTCAAGGCGAGAGGTGTCTCGCTCACATGCCTGGCTGCACTCTTAGCCATGACTGCCCGCTGGGCTGTCCTGTTCTATTCTCCAGTCTACGCAATGGTGGTCCGGGGCTGGTCTCCAGCCACCGCAGGACTGATCCTGACGCCCACAAACGCTGGGTTCGGCTTCGGAGGACTAATAGTTGGCTGGCTGCACATTCGCCACGGCGAGAGCTACTACTGGTACGATTACGATCACTACTCAACCCCCCCTTCCATTATGCACCGACTAACATCACCCCCAGGTCAAACGTGCTCGTCTATCTGTGCTTCGCCTTCGCCAACCTCCTCCTATTCGCTCTCTCCACCCAGACCTCCCACACAGCCGTGTACATCATCGCCATGTTCATCGACGGCTTCGCAATCGGCGCCTCCATGAATTACACGTTCGCGCACATCCTGTACCTAACCAAGCCCGAGGTGCACTACATCGTCACCGCCCTGGTCGGCATGTCGCGCGGCTTCGCCGGCAGTTTCGGCTCGGCCATGGGCGGCGGGTTCTTCCAGCGGGAGCTGAAAGCCGGGCTGGAAGACGGGTTTGCGAGGCGCGGGCTGGCCGGTGAGGACGGGCTCATCCATAGGCTTCTTGGCAGTCCCGCGCTTGTTGGGAGTTTGAGCGGCGCGGAGAAGGAGGTCGCTGTGCAGAGCTATGAGCATGCGATCAAGATGCTGTTTCTGGGTGGCTTTGCGATTATGCTTTTTGCGTCGGTTGCTCAGGCGGGCACGGGCTGGAGGGCGCCGGAGCCGTCACGGTTGCCGTTTGAGGAGCACGGTGCTGGCGCTGAGGAGGAGGATACGCATAGGGAGTAAGGGGTTAGCTGGCTTCTATTTGAAGCATGACATGTTTATTATATTACAGCGCAACATAGATTTCTTAGTTTGGCGCTCCTCAGAATGGACTTTAGATATGGATACGACCACTTCACCTTCGCGCTTTCTCCCTTCCACGCCGGGCATGTTCCAACGCGCTGGTCGGCGCGAACCGTCCAGCAGCAAGTCCGCAACGAACATAAAAGCGAAACAATCCACAGAATGGATGGAGAAAATGCAAAAAGAAATCGACAGGACAGAGATTCGAACTCTGGACCCCGAAGGGATTAGATTTCTAATCTAACGCCTTAACCGCTCGGCCATCCTGCCGGATTGTTGGAAAAGGCTAATTTTTTTGCTACTATGGAGGTGCGGCACAACTCTTCTCACGTAATGCTAACCTCGCAGGCATTCAAACACGGCCCAGGCTCTGTGGGCTTCTTCTTCCGTGCTCTTCATGTCTAAGATGTACTTTCCTAATCTTGAACAAGATTTTTCTATCTAGAACCGGCCTTCCGGGGAGAAATCAACTACTGTATAGCTGCAGTTATAAGAGCACTCAACTCTCCAAGGCTTAAGCTCGAAAGCGCGGTCAATTTACGAAACTCCACAGCTCCACTCGTCCCCAGATCCAGTTTCACGGGATCTTTCCGAGCACGTCGACAAGAACGACTTCGTGTCGATGACTCTCACTCCATGTTTTCAATCCTATATTCCGTCAGGTCCGTGTGAGACCTATATCATCTGTAGATACACATTTAACTTGAGCATCTATCTGTCCAGAACTCGTATGCTAAGGTTCCTTGCAGCCAGATGGGGCGAAATATATATTTACCTGAATGGTCTCTGGGGCCTATCCTTAGTGATACACATATCTCGAATCTCCTGCTGTCGCCTTTGATATACCAGGTCCGTAATCAAACAAGCACTCCGAGACTAATCACACCTGCAAGTGTGCGTTGATCATCCCGTACTACTGGGGACAGGATAACTCCATTCAAAGGCGTAAGGTATCGATGCTATAGTTCATACTTGCCTAAAACATCAGGCGGAAACAATTCACGTGATCTTGGGATTCGCAGATACGCCGATCACTCTCCTCTGCAGGATGACCCAAACCACAAATCTTGCACTACGCCAAACAAATACCCGCTTCAGCTATCAAATCGCAAACTCAACATGCCGCGCGCCGTCAAAGGTACGAGCCACCACCACCGGATCCACAACCGCACTTACTAACCGGCCGGACAGGGGTCCTCATCGAATGCGATCCGTCAGTGAAAGCCATCATCCTGAAATACGACGAAGAGAACCACGACTACATTGTCGAAGACCTGGATGACGACCGCCACCTGGTCATCAAAGAAAGCCAGCTGCAGAACTTGAAGTACAAGCTGGGAAAGGTGAGAGTTGAATTGTCTGCTGGTGGGCGCGTTGGCTGCAGTTGCTAACAACGAGGTGCTGCGCACTAGGAACTCGACGAGAAAGTCATGCAGCCCGAGGAGGAAGAATCGGAGTGAACGATCGCGTATGCTTCTTTGCGATTCGGAGCTCTGCGCTTACCTTCGGACATTTCGCTTGGGTGGGCGCCTTCCCCCTGCGGCTTGCGGATGACTGGTTGGATGGACGAATACTCGGGAGACGGCGAAAATGCGGGCATTATAGGGACTAGGGTAGTGCTCTAGCAGGACGAATCTCTCTGTATATGCCCGCTTTTTTTCGGTCCAGACTGGGCTGGGGCGGCTATCACAAGGTTCTGTATGCGGCCAGACGCCCGTAGCGTGGGCTCTTGCCCGGAGCTAGATGCTGAGTCTTACCAGTTGCATCTATGGTGTTTCTGCAATGGACCAGTCTAGAAGTCGCTACTAGTGCACCAGTAGGTGTCTTGCCTTTCGAAATCTTGTTTTCAAGGCTTGTTGTTCGACCGAAACCTGCTTGCATGGAAGAAGTCCATGATTTTCGATGCTTGATGCCCAGCTCCAAACGTCATTCCAATGATCATATGATCGAGCCTGAATGAACTGGTGGCAATTGTGCCATATTTCGCGATGGTTCTATACAAGTCTGCCGTGGTGAGCTTCATTGTTGTCACGTGACCGTCGAAGGCCCCAGAATTATCGGGATCTTCCGAGAAGCTTCATTTTATATTTATCCCGTCAATTCGTGCACCTTCAACGCCTATCTAGAACCATCGTGCCATATCGAGAGTCGCCGATGTCTGCCGTCATTGTGGCTTCGCGATGGCCATCACCAAGCATAAAATGCGCCTGAAGCCCTCACCTACCTCGACCATCATCATCAAGCAAAGCAAGCAATCTTCCAAAGCAACAACACAACCAACAAACCAGCCACTACCAACTCAACCACTTCTTCTTCTCTTCTAAACAACACCATCATCACAATGTCTCTCTTCCGCACTGTTCCCACCTCCGGAGACTTCTCTCCTCTCTTCCGTCTTCTCGACGACTACGACAACCACCGCTCCTCCCGCGGCGGCCAGCAGACCTCCGTGCAGTCATTCGCGCCGCGCTTCGACGTCCGCGAGTCCAAGGACGCCTACCACCTCGACGGCGAACTCCCTGGCATCCCCCAGAGCAAGATCGACATTGAGTTCACCGACCCCCAGACCCTCGTGATCAAGGGCCGCTCCGAGCGCGAGTACCACTCGTCCAGCGACGACAACAACAAGAAGCCCGAGCACGCCGCTTCTGTTGAGGACCAGCCCGAGAACCAGAACGAGAAGAACGAACCTTCCAGCGAGGTCGCCAAGTCCGGCGAGAAGCAGGTCTCCAAGGAAAAGACCGCCCACCGTCCCCGCTTCTGGGTCAGCGAGCGCTCTGTCGGCGAGTTCCAGCGCACCTTCAACTTCCCCACCCGCGTCGCCCAGGACGATGTCAAGGCTAGCCTGAAGGACGGCATCCTCTCCGTCGTGGTCCCCAAGGCTGCTGCGCCGACTGCGAAGAAGATCACCATCCAGTGAGCTGGTGCGCTCAATCTGATCTGGACAACAACCATCAACTTGAGCGTGATGCATTGATACGAGGTTACGATACGACTCTCGATTTCGTTTCTAAATTTCTTTTACCTTTTCTCGCGGCCTTTCCGAATTGTTCGACTGACTGGCTCGATTCGACTCTTCGATGATTTACCGGTTCGCTTCGCATGAGCAGTGGTGTCTGTGGTGTTTGCTGTTTTCTCTGTCTCTACTGAGTCACTAATACTATCTGGACGTTCCTTGATACTTGTACCTTAGTACTCCTTCAATTAATCCAGTTCTTTTTTCATCATCTTCACTTCTTCTTTAACTCATCGTAAGCTTCAGCAGGTAGACATGTAGGGTGTAGGGCATGGTCTACGTAGCGCACAAAAAGCCAGTAGCAAAGTTGTTCGCAGGTAACTAGCTATGCGCTGGCGCTGGGCTCGTTTTACCAAAAATGAACAGTGTATGGGGTATACATATTGCTGGTCAGTTGTACACTGTGATCCAATCATCCTCCATATTTATGACTTACTTTAGTATATAAAGATAAGGCACAAAATGGCACTTATCTTTCATCAATTGGCAGGATGGCCGAGCGGTTAAGGCGTTAGATTAGAAATCTAATCCCTTCGGGGTCCAGAGTTCGAATCTCTGTCCTGTCGAATTCTTTTTTTTTATTTGCTAAAACTATCTTAACAGGGGAGTCTTTGTTTTTGGGACTCCTTGAAGCTCGTTCCGTTGATTTATGTATGTGGTGGTGGTTATATACATGGGGGTGGGTAAGTGGGCAGGTCGACCAGCCAGCCTAGAGCTTCTCGAATGTTGGCTTCCGCTTCTGGATGCCGGATAGTAAAGCTGCCTGGACGTCGCTGGTTTGCAGGGCGGCGCTGTTCCAAATTGTTGTGTATCGGAGGCCTGCAGTCAATGTTAGTACGGACTGAGACCTCAACGAAGGACAGCTCTTCCTCGGCTCTATATAACCACCTCAAGAAGGAGACACGCAGGGGTAGGTACTCACCATCCTGCACCGTATGATCTCTGGACCAGTTCAACAACTCCTTAGTCCCCTGGACAGCAATAGGACTTTTACTAGCCATAAGCGCCGCAAGCTCAATCGCACCCTTAACAGCCTCCCCCTTTGTCTCAAACACCCGACTCACAAACCCAACCCGCAGCGCCTCCTCCGCCCCAAACACCCTCGCCGTAAGCGCCACATCCTTAACCCACCCGAAATTCCCAACGATCTTCGGCAGCCGACTCAGCGTGCCCACGTCAGCCGCCAGCCCGATATCGACTTCCTTGACAGCGAAGCGCGTGTCTTTGGCGCAGTAGCGCACGTCCGCCGCAGAGGAGAGGTCGATCGCCAGGCCGAGCGAGAACCCGTGCATGGCGACGACCACGGGTTTCTCGCACCTCTCGATCGTGCTGATGCAGTCCTGGAAGCCGCCGATCTCGCGGCGCAGGTGCACGGCTTTGCGCGCTGGGTCTGTGTTGCTGGAGTCGGAGGCGAGGAGGCCCTGGCTGGCGGCTTTGACGTCGAGTCCGGCTGTGAATGCCTTCTCGCCTGCGCCGGTGATGACTATTGAGCGGACGGCGGGGTCTGTTGATAGTTGAGCGAAGAGCTGGCCGAGTTCGAGCCACATGCTATATGAATCATGTTGGTATTAGTTGGTCTCTGTATATGGGCTGTCCACTGGTGTAGGGAAGGTCAGCATGTATTTTGGACTTACGCCTCGAAGAACGCATTTAGCTGGTTAGGCCGGTTGATTTCGACGTGCGCGACATACTCCTGTGGGAACGTGACGTTGAAGTGTTTGGGATTGTAGTTGGAGGCCATGCTGTGAGTGAGTATTGCGTTGTTGTGTTGCGCTGGGAGCGTCGCGGTATCCCCGCAATATATTTTGAGAACAACCTCGGCTCCCCGTGTAATGTGGAGTGGTGACGGGATTAGCTGGAATACTTGCTATCTATTGTCACAGCCACAAGAAGACAAGCTACCCAGATAAGCCAGCCCAACCAGCCGTTAGATACCGAAGGTTGACAGGAGGTTGAATCTCAATCGTAGAGGAGTTAATACATCCAGTGGACGCGGAGACGGCTGTAGCATGCGGGGAGCAGTAGCTGTCTCGGCCATCGGCTTCACGTGCCTCGGCTCAAGCTCGGTGGTTGTCTTTCAGTGTACATATCACCGACTATTATCGTACCTTAGCAACATAGGAAGCTATGGAGATAGGGAGGGAAGCAGTGTAGAGAAAGCTGGACAGCTTGTATGTGTCATGGACCACTGACTCATGACAGGACCTGGTTAGGCTGTTAGCTTGTCACTAAGCTGCCACATAGCCTCCAAAGCATGCTAGGACAGGCAGAGAACTAGCAATAATAGACAAAAACTAAAGACACTACAGACAGTATGCAAGCACGCAAATTACCCGGTACAGTCAGATGCGAGCCGTCGGGGTGTTAGAGAGAAGATTAAAAACAAAATACAAAAAGAGAATCGACAGGACAGAGATTCGAACTCTGGACCCCGAAGGGATTAGATTTCTAATCTAACGCCTTAACCGCTCGGCCATCCTGCCAGATGCTTGACAATCGTTTATAAAGTCTGCACCAGAAGCAAAACAGCCTTTATCATGCTTCATTCCATATCCACATCTGCATTTACCGAGGACGGCATCTATCTTCAACCACGCGAGCAGATCCACGTTCGTTAAGATCCTAGCTCTCTGTATGAGACTTCAATTCGAGCCTCCTACAGAGCAATCCCGAACAGCACTATACCAGAGACCCATCCTCAAGTCCACAGACAGCCGACGGAGGTAACCCAAGGCAGCAGGCAACAAACAAGAAACGGTTCCTTCCCTTGGCCCGGCCTGCTTGCTTTCCCCGTGTTCGCCCCCGCCCTGAGGCCAGGCATCCAGGACAGTTGGAGTTTCCCCAGATTGCAGAATTAGCCGCGGCGATTGTTTAGAGGCGTCTCACTGCCCTCGCTGCCTCCTCCGGAGTATGCACGCACGGGCGAATATAGATTGCGCCCAGTTCCTGATAGGTGGAGAATGGAGTCTCTTGGTGGCTTCATGTACCGGGTTCGGGCGATCTCCTTCTTCACATGGACAGATTCGACGCGGGGATCTCACGCTTTACCCTTCATACTGGTCGCTTCACACTGGTCACATTCTGCATCACGCAGAGTTGGTGTCGTGCTCGGCTCGGGGCTTGGTTGCTGTAGCGAGGTCTGTGCGAGCGCCTCCCCCTTTCTCCGCAACTTTGATGTATTGTGCTCTTGATACTGATACTGGTTGATATAGGCTGATGGGAATACACCGTATGGAATGTGCTGATCTCATCTTGAGTTAAGGTGTAGCCGCCTGCGGAAAAGCTGGAGGAGACCTAACGAAACAGGCACAAAACCCTAGGCGAGGTCTCGCCACAAGGCCGACCATGGCGACCACTGTACATGATAAGCCAAGAGAATGACAGACGCCATGAAACAGAAATCCGCTGGGCCGAGTTTCATACCTCCCTCTCGGAGTTGATGTGGGGATCGGGTCAATGTTTGACACTTACAGCCCTGACAGGTAAGTTGTGACCCTTCGTCGGGGGGTCAAACGCCGAGACTGCAAACATGTTCCACGTATAGGACATTCTCCCGCTGAAGAAACGGCAATGGTGCCTGGCCTGGCTTGGCCTGGGGTGGACGGATGCATGTATGGGAATCCATGGGTATATAAAGGGCATCGGTTCGTTGAACTGAGCTCGCATCTCCATCCACCAGAACCACGGCACCCAAGAACCCTTCCAGAAAGACAACCACATCTTCACCATGAAGTCCATCGCCCTCACATCCCTCTCCCTCCTCCCTGCCGCTCTGGCACAAACAATCTACCTAGCCGGCGACTCCACCATGGCATCCAGCACTCCCGGTAAGTGCATCCCCAAGCACGCAAAATAGCACCATCCCGAGCTAACCACTACCGCCGACACCAGGTTGGGGCGACTACATCGCGGACAGCGTCTCAATCCCAATCTCTAACCAAGCCATCGGGGGCCGCAGCGCACGCTCCTACACCCGCGAGGGTCGTTTCCAAGCCATCGCAGACGTCCTACAGTCGGGCGACTACGTGGTGATTGAGTTCGGACACAACGACGGCGGATCCCTCTCGACCGACAACGGCCGCACCGACTGCTCCGGCGACGGGGACGAGACCTGCGAAACCGTGTACGACGGCGTGGCGGAGACGGTGCTGACGTTCCCGGCGTACATCGAGAACGCGGCGGACCTGTTCGTGGCCAAGGGCGCGCACGTACTGATCTCCAGTCAGACGCCCAACAACCCGTGGGAGGGTGGCTCGTTCGCGTACACGCCGAACCGGTTCGTTGGGTATGCGGAGCTGGCGGCGGAGCGGGCGGGCGTGGAGTACGTCGACCATGGGGCGTATACGGCTGCGATCTTTGAGAGCTTGGGGTATGACACGGTGACTTCGTTTTATCCGGTTGACCACACGCATACCAATGCCGCGGGCTCGAGTGTTGTGGCCGATGCGTTCCTTAAGGCGGTTGTGTGCAAGGGAGTTGCGTTGAGTGATGTTTTGACTACGACTGATTTCGATGGGGAGTGCTTGTAGATAGTGAGTGGATTGGTGGGTGTTGTATTGTTGCTACATGTGTTGAGGCAATGCAATACCAAGATACTATGCGTTGATGGGTCTAAGGCATATATACAGAAAACTCCATGATGATACAAGAACCCATGCATGTAAGCTGGGAGAGTCGTAGGTGTGTCATGGGCGCATGGTGATCATATATCTCGTCTCATCATAGCTGGAGAATATAGCCAGCAGGGTGTCGAATGGTGCCGTTACTTCATTTCCTCTAGGATAGCTCTGACGATACCCCGTTTCCCGACTCGATTGTAGTATTGAAAGAGATTGGGATATGCCTTCTCCGAGAATGGCCCAGACTCTTGAACAATCTCTCTCAGGACAGGCCAGAGTGCGCAGTCATCGATTGCCAACGTATTTCCACCGAGATAGTGTTGACCGTTTAGAGCTTCTTCCCAGGGGACCAACGCGTCGAAATCGGCTCCTTCACTGCTTTCGTGATGTTCTCGCCATTCCAGAAGTAGGTCATCAATGTCGGAGAGTCTATCGCCACCGCGCAGCACCTCCACGCCTGGTCGTTGTGAGTCGGGGGGTCGCTGCGCCAAGTGGCTCAATATCGCCTGGTCGCCAGCAATAACCGTACCGTCAGAGTCGACATACAAGGGTAGCTTGGTCTCGTCGCTCGCCCGTGCGGCCTGGAGTGGTGTGCTGTTGTATCTGATACTGCTTTCGCCTAAGACAAGCCGAACCCGTAGATTGGCTACCTCGTCGTCGCCCAGGACCAGTTTCGTAGTAGTGGTTGTAACAAAATTGACCACATCAAAGCCTCCGCCATAAATGGCATCCCAGTCAAAATCGATGGACCTATTTTCCTCACCAAAAGCGCGCACTAGCCGCTCGGTTTCTTCACTGTTGCCATGGATTACGGGGTGTGCTTCGCCCTGACTTTTGGACACGGCACCTTGGCCCCATATGGTATCGCCAGCTGGGTCTAAGAAGGTGCCGATGTGTCTGAAAGTGAGTGAGATTCTTTGACCCCCATAAGCGCGCTCTTCTATTGACTTCTCGGACTCCCGACGCTTATCGGGCTTGATGCCATGAAGCCAGCGGGCATTTGTCTTATCGCCCAAGATAAAGAGTGACTCGTGGGGCATTGGCACACGTTGTGTGAGCCTGCCGGTGCCTTCTGCGCTCTCTGAACCCTTCTGGCGGAGCACCATAACTCGCTGGGCGCCGAGACTGACATTGCAAATGGATGAGCCACGAACAATGTCGAGAGTCTTATCAGAATGTTCAGATATTCGATCCTGTCCGTCACGGTAGAGTTGAATAAGAACATGATTCAGAGGGTGACCGAGGATACGCTCCACGATAACACGAACTTGGTCGACTGTGCGAGTAAAAGGTTCAAGCGGAGGTGACTCGTCTGCTGGATGACGGTAGATCGGTATAGATTCATCTGACGAATGCTTTCCTTGAACGGCAACGAGACGAGGTACTTGCCCCGACATGTGGTACATCTTCTGCCAAGCCACCTCATCACGAATAAGCTCAAAGGTATTTTCCGGTAGGTCTAGTTCATAGACAATCCGAGAATCACCTTCTCCGATAACATCACCTGGCCGACAGATGTTCATAGCAGGCTTCGACTTCCTGGCTCGGCGTTGTTCCGCTCGCGGAGTGTGACTTTTGTTTTGATCGGGGCGTTTGCGGCGAACACTTTGGGAATTATCAAGGATCGGCCCTGACTTGTGTGGCTGTCCGCTTCGCTCAACTTGATAAGAGCGGATTCGCCCACGGCTCAATTCCGCCAGTTCTTTGAGATGGCCTTGACCATCGTCAGACATTTCGGCCAGAATATCTTCTAGTCTCTGACGCCTCAAAGGAGGCTCCGGGCTGTTTGATTTGGGGATCGTGTCGTTGTTGGGCTGTACATCCAGGCCCTTCAAATCCCCTTCAATGCCAGTAGGGCGTAAAGGCCGTGCTAGACGAGGTTCGCTGCGCGCGATCTGGTCCGTCTCATCCCAGTCCAGCTGGTCTAGAAGCTCTTGTGAAGTAATGCCGTTTGCTCCCAAGATGTCGGCCATGCGTCGCATGGTCTCCTCGTGACGAGAGAAGCTCCGATAGCCTAAACAGTCTTCTAGCAGGAAGAGAGAGAACCCGTGACGGACGGCGTCAAGCGCAGTAGCATGGACCGAGGCGTTGGAGAGGGAACCACAGATATAGACTTCGGTGACAAAGCGAGTTCGCAGTGACAGAACAAGCCCCGGGGACAGAGCAGAGTACCCTGATTTCTCTATCAGGATATCCGACTCGGAATCGATAGCGGCGAGCAGCGGGGCAGGAAATTGTGCTCCAACAGTCTGGGGAAGACAACAGCGGGGAGGCTCTGTCGAAAGAAAAGCCTCTTCGTGAGTGCCTCTCGTATCAGAATCCCGTGCTTGCTCTTTGACTGCATTCCCAGCATGCTTTATAACAACCAGGTCTTGACCGTCGGCGCTGAGCAACGGCTGTCGTGACTCATAATACGAGCGGCCCCAGACGACGTAGCCGGTGCGACGGAAAGCGCTCGCAAGCTGTGGAAGGATCTCAATAATCTCTGATGTGTTCGGCACATGGAGAGCGCCATTTGGGCGAACGAAGTCGTTCTGGAAGTCGAGAATGAGGAGTGCTTGTCTGGTCGGCAGATTCCCGAGGGCAGAAAGAAAATTCATCTCAGCTGCACATGGCCACGAGAAGAAGGCGCAAAAGCATGAGGATTAATGTAAAGATTAGCCTAGGGTAAGCGAGCGTTTCATGAACCTGGACTTTGAGTCTCTAAATTGAGGGGCATAAAATTGCCGGAAAAAAGTTGCGAGAGCAGACTATGAAAAACAGAGCTGCAAGATAGCTTCCAAGGTAGCAGTGGGTGACCTGCTATACGCAAATCAGATGGCAAAGCATGCGCATGAAAATTACTAGGGTGCTTCGATTTTGATCCTGATATCTGGCTACTTATGCAGCGTTATATGCCGTACGAGTACTTTGCGGAATTGTTGCCTTACGAGCCCGAAAGTTCAGGCATAAACGTGGGGTCCCGCATCTCGGAGAGGCCTTGTCTACGGAGATTCCGCTAGCACAATCGTCTAAACTCTAAGAGTCTAAAGCTATAGAAGATGCGGAGCGACTACGGAGAAGAGTCATCGATATGAATCTCAGTCCTCACTCGATGAACTCATCCAGAGTTCCAGACCCCCGGAGTGGGTTGAGGTCGCAGCTTGCAAGGCCGGCCGGAGGGAGAGGACGACTCCGGCGAGGCGGACCGACATCGGGCAGATCAGTGCAGCCAGAACAGTCACCGGGGAGCCAGAGCTCGACTCCGGGTCATGTGAGGGCCCCAGCAATTTGCCTCGCCCCCCAGCAACCACAACCACCTTATAAGCTCTGGCTGCCCTCCCCTTGACTGACTCTTTTCTCTTCCTCCTATCATCTTCTCACCTTTTCAATCCTCCTCAATTCCCTCCAATCTCCGCTCCTCTCCCTCCATCCTCTCACAATGGCTTCTCGTGGTCTTCCTCGTGCCCTCCGTGCGGCCCGCGTCGCTGCCCCCCGATCTGTCATCTCCGCCGCCCTCCCCCGGCCTTCTCTCGCTAAGATCGCTGCCAATGCCGTCCCCCGCGTGACCGCCCCCGTCGCCCCCGTCCGTGCCAC